>JARFXV010000081.1:0-217500 GCA_031761425.1 Cosmopolites sordidus | reverse complement strand
AGTATTATAATTTTTTTTCTACTTATAATATACTTCAGATATATTAGAATATAATTAAAATTTACTTAAAGTATTTCACTTAACAATTTTTTAATTACACGAAGTAGGTAAGTAATACTAAACGATTATATTTGATAAATGAAAAATATTATTAAATACAATGTATTAATTAATAAACAATTCAAATTATTTATAATTATCGATTTTTTAGTGATTAATTACCTTTATTTGACCTATTATTTACCGGGACTCACAGTTGACCTTCTATTATGCTATATATAGCTAAACTCTGCGCGCTCTCCGTACTCTATCTCAAAAACGGTTGAGTATATAAAGAAATATTTGCAACAAAATCGGTAGAGAATTTTATTCTGTATAATTTTTATAATAAATATAAATATCATAAAAGCCATAGGAAGCGAGATATTTGCGAAAAACCGATTTTTTTTAAATTGAATATCTTAAGACGCGGACACGAGACTTTTGAGAAAACTTTTAGAAAGCCAAAATAAAGGTTTATACAAGTTTACAGTTTATTATCTGTCATTCCGAGGTGAAACCCTTAATGTGACTGGACTATGAGTCAATGACGAAAAGAGATCAAGCGTTGATCATTGATGATTAGTGATACAGCAGATCATATTAGAATACCATGAAGCTTAATCGCATATTAATATCATGAATTAAACTCGAATAAATTTACCACTAAATACCAAATCCTTTTTTAAAACATCTCGAAACGATATTTTCGCTTATCATGTTAACATCATCAGGACATGATTTAATCTAGGAGATTAAATCATCCTGATTAATTTTCCTGATGATGCTAACATGGTTAGCAAAACGTCGAACAATTGAAAAGAAATATGTATATATATATATATATATATATATATATATATATATATATATATATATATATATATATATTATTTTATTTATTAGGACTTTTAGTCAGTTAATAAGTTTGATTTTTTTATTATTTTATTAACGTTTCGGTTCAATAACAAACCATCCTCAGAACATTTCTATAATAAACATTATTTTTATAAAAAACACAAATTTACATCTAAAAACCTGCCAATATCTAATTAAACAATTAATTTTCCAAAGTTCTTAACTAATATGTGACATTTTTTTAAAATTTTTAAATGACATATATTTGACTGAAATATTTAATAAATCTTCCACCTTTAAATTTTTGTTTTTTATTATAACCTAACTGTTAAAATTAAAAAAAATATGAAAATTTATTATTTAGTAATGCTATTATATATACAACTTAAATTATCTGTTTCATTTCTGAAATGAATTTTTATATAAATCATTTCCTTTATATTTCATTTTTATATTGTTATAATCTAGAATTTTTATGTCGTTAAATTAAAGTTGTGTTCATTATCTATAGTATGTTTTGAAAAGGCAGTTACGTTATATATAAAACATTAATAAATAATAAATGTTCATAATTTTTTATTTTTGTATCTAAAAAAGATCGTATTTATTTTAGAAGACTCTGTATTTTTTAAATTTTTGTTCGTTAAGGAAATTTATTTTTTTATTACAGAAAAAGGATCTCTGAGAAATTAGTCTCCGTTTTGTCTTTTACCCAATGATTCTTTTATTTACATAAGAACAGATTTTCTTGATATTTTATGAGTTTTAGATCATTGCGAAAATCCAAAAAAAGAAAAGGAAAAATAAATGCGTTTTCATATTCTCTAACACGCGACCAATAAGGCAATTTTTTAAATATTTTTTTGAGTAATATAATCCAAAGTTAAAATAAATACATTTTTAAAGCGTATAATCCAAATACCAAGCCTCTTGATGAAGGTATTGACTTTGTCTGTCATTAGTAAAATGATTTTGTTACGATCTTGTATTCAACTCGTATTCAAGTCATTCAAATGTGAAAATATATCACTTCAGTATGCGAAAAGTAATACAGTTTCTCCGTCTTGTAAAAAGTCTGAAAATGAGCTATTTTTATCTGTAAAAAGGATATTTGAATTCAACGTTAAAGCATCCTTAGGGATTCATTTGCAAAATAGCATATTTGCTTTAATTGAGCCCTTACCTTCGTATCTGACCAAACACAAAAATTGCGCCAAGTTCGACACGTCTGTTAACTCGTTATTTGAGAGAACCCTTCGAACCCTTCTCAATTATTTGATCATCTGCGTCATTTGAAAGTGGTATACTTTTCAACTTTTTCGCTTCTTCCGGACTTCATCACATTGGCCATATTAATGGCAGCGGGTAAAATGAGCTTTTCCGCGATCGTGTGGGGCTTGGACTCTCTGGCCACGCTTATTGCTACTAAATAGGATGCTTGAAGTGATGTGGTCTTATTACGGCTGGATATATTGATAGCAAGTATTTGATTTTTTAAGACGAGTGATTTAGGCTTGAAAAAGTTTAATGATTTGTTTTGTAAAGACGAGTATTTTGTTTCCAGATGTTTTACCATATATAGTCATGGTGCATTTCGTTTTAACACACATTTTATTTAATATTATTAATTTCTTTTTTTACCAAACTGTAATTAATTTATTTAACACTGTTAAGTGTTGATTTTTCACTGTTTCCTTTCGTTGTATAATTACCATACAATTAACAAAAATTGTTTGGATTACTTTTGCAATTGCTAGGTATTATTATGATGACAAATATTATGACTTAAAAACAGAAATATTTCAAAATAAATCAATATAAATAAATACAATAAATACAAAATATATAACAATAAATTGTGCACTTAAAAAATATATAACAATCTACTGGTTTAAAAGTGCTCCATTAATTTGTTCTTATACACTATCATTAGGCAAAAACTTTGTTGATCAGTGTAATCTGTCATACTAATCCTTTACTGGACCGCCAGTAAACAAGAGCTAAACCGAAACTGTTCCAAATATCACGACAATAAATTGAAACAAAAAAAAAATGATAGTGTGACCCTGTTCCACCAGATAGCTAAAACAAGAAACTGAATTTTCATATTTAACTAGTCGTAAACACCGTTTTAAACAAAGCAGAATACACAGTGCTTCCATTAAGTATCATTACTTATATATCAGGAACTCCATCGATTGACGAACAGCATCGTTTCAAAGCTTGAACATTCCTGGACCTAACGAGACCTACTTTACCACCATCAGTTGATATTTATTGATTTTATGACGTCTTGTTTACAAGCCAAAAAAGTTTGATGTATAAATAAAATCATGAAACAAAGAGATGTTATTAAATTTAACGCAAAGCTCGGTAAAACTGCGTCGGAAACATTTCGGTTGATGCAGCAAGTGTATGGCGATGATTGTTTAAACAGAACAAATGTTTTTCGCTAACATAAACGTTTTTTAAAGTGTCGCTTGAAGATGACAAACGTGACGGGAGACCAATTTCAGCTCACACTCCCGCAATTATCAAAAAAGTTCGCAATTTTATAGCAAATGGCGGGTTCACAATATCGGCAAAGAAACGATTTAGGTAAAACCAAGTTGTGTGCGAAGTTTGTTCCACATGCGTTGACAGAGGAGCAGAAAACTACTTCAAAAAGAAAATGTTCATTGTTTTCCTCGATACCAAAGGCATTATCCCAAAGTTCATTCCAACTAGTCCTACTGTCACTGGGCAGTAGTACTTAGAAATCCTGAAACGATTAATGTACAAAATTCGTCGCATTCAGCCAGAATATCGCGATCTAGATAGCTGGAGTTTGTTACACGATAATGCTCCAAGTCTGTGTGATCAACCACCCACCGTATTTACCAGATTTAGCTCCTTGTAACTTTTCCTTGTCCCCAAAGTAATAAAATAATTTATAATTCGAATTATTCATAAAAAATGCCAGGTATTTCGTTTTAATCACACTTTCCCGGACCTGTACTGATACTTATTGGACGCACTGTCTAGTATTACTTTAGTAACACTTCTCATTGGTCTTTCTAGAAGTGGTGAAGTATAACTTCTCTTTGAAACAACAAGTAAATTAAATAAGATTGATGACTATATTGCCAAGAAAGTTTCCTTACCATCATGCGAACAACTATTTTCCGTCGAATTAGAGTAAAATAACCCCTGTGCGATCTTAATCACGAAATAGATGTGAATAAGGAACAATACCTTAATCTGCTGTTGGTGCGAGGCTCATTTTATAACTTTGATATACGCGGTTTTCAAATTAAATTGAAAATTTCCGTCGGCAAAGCGATTCATGCGGGATTTCGCCGAGATTTGTGTCGCTTTTAGAAACGATCGCTTTACAGCGGCTACGGCCCGAGCGAAGCCAATCTTAAAAATTTCATATAATGGGGCGTACGTGAAAATGGTTATTTTCTAGTTGACGGATGGCAGCAACACCTTCAGCAAATAATAATGGGTTCACTCTTATTCCGATATATCATATCATAGGGTAACCGCATACGAGATATTAAATAAAAGTTTAAATTTCTCTTTCCTAGCTGCAGAATTGCCACAAAAAAAGAACAATTTGGTAGAATATTCTGCAGTTATTGTTAAGAAAAATCAAGTTTCAATTTTTAAAAGCACTTTTTTTACTATTTGGTTTTTATCTAAGGTCCTGCCGTTTTTATAATTCGTTTGTTATCGACCATCGGAAAAAACTTGAAATCGCGCATCTCATCTTGGACTAAATCTAGAAATTATAAAAATATTCCTATAGACTAGAAAAATAGCATTTTTCACACAGTTTAAGATTATGCAGGCAGTTTAAGATCGTGTCACTTAAATTGACCTATTGTAATTTTTTAGTCCTCGACAATCCAAAGAATAAAGTAGATCGACATGCTTAGGAACGACGACTTTAGATCGACATACCCATAGGGCTTTAGATGCATATGAAAAAATTCAAATAGAAAAATGTAAAATTTTCAATTATTAATGTAAAGCTTAGTTAACTTCGGGGTTCTTGATTGTTATATGGTTCATATAAAAGCAATGGTTGGCATATAAATGCTAATGGTGCCAACAAGGTTATTGAAACGCGCGCCAAAAGGTTAAAAAAAAAAGTGATTTGGTTTTTAAGGTTAGTCTCTTCGAGGTTGGTGTTTCACACCGAAGGGTCCAATGTAGTCGTCGATACAATTATGCCAGATTTTTGTGTGCTCGTTTGATTGACGAATCAATACTGAGTCCCCCTGACTGACAGACGTTGTCGACTGTCAACGGCTTCGCAATTTGTTTGCCTGCCTTTCGACTAAACAACGTCGGCGTTTAATTAATCTGATGCGGGAATATTTCGGGCTTCGGCTCGTAAATCGTATTTGATTCATTGTTTCTAATTTAGTTGTTTTCTATATTATATGGCAAAGAGACGACGGGGAAAGTGGAATTTGAAATTCAGATTTGGCACGTAGAGAAAACCTGTTACCACATCGATTACTGTTTTACAAAGGGCCTACTTTATAATATCGTCACGGTGTTAAAGTCATTTCAAAAAAAAATAATGACACCCTAATATATGAAAAGAATGAGGTTTTTTAATGTACTTCTACATACAAAAAGTATGGCATTTTTTTAAATTTCGCGCTCTATCTATATTCAGAGCTTTTTTTTTTAAATTTAGTATGACTGTCCTTGATATCCAACACGAGTTTGATATTACGCTTAAGTTAAATTAAATTTTAAAAAATCAAGTCAGAAATTTCCAATGAGACCATTAATTTAATGAAAAAACGCCGGACAATGAAGAATGCAGACAGTCCTTTTGGTAGGGTCGAGTACGTTGAGCTTTACAAAACTATAAGAAAACGTATTCGAGAGGAAACGCGCCGATTCAACATGCAGCTGGTGCAAAAAACTCTGGAAGAAAACAGGGGAATTAACAAAGCTAAGCAGAAGCTGAGAAGGAAAAGCACACAAATATTTTCCTTAATGCGTGATGATGGTACAATATGAAACGGACGGAAATGTTAGAGGTTGTCCGAAGATTTAATTCAAAGTTATATGAGGACCAGAATCAGACAAGAACAGCAATGCCTACTGAAGAACAAATGCCGGATATCCTGGTGGAGGAAGTGACAAAGGCTATAAACTCGATAAAAAATGGCAAGGCTCCAGGAGAGGATAGTATAACGGTGGAGATGTTAAAAGCTGGTGGTCGGACCTTACATAAAATACTGGCAAGATTATACACAAAATGCCTCAAACAACAAGAAGTACCCAGCTTATGAAAAAATGCAGAAGTGATTCTTTTACATAAGAAAGGAGCACAGGAAGATTTAAAGAACTACCGCCCAATATTAGTGGTGTACAAAGTTTTCATCAAGATAATATCCAAAAGAATACTAAGAAAACTTAATGACGCACAACCAAAGGAGCAAGCAGGATTCAGAAGTGGATTCAGTACATTGGATCATATCCAGGTTCTACAACAGGTCATAGAAAAACACAACGAATACACTATGCCACTGTACTTGGCATTTATCGATTATGAAAAAGCATTTGATTCAATCTCAAAGCGGGCCATAATGGATGCATTGCTTAATCAAAGTGTAGAGAAAGCCTATGTAAACCTACTAGGATCGATATATGATGAAGCTACAGCGACAGTCCACCTTGACGATCTTGAGGTGGGAATAAATGTAGAGCGGGGCGTACGGCAGGGGGACGCAATATCGCCTCTTCTTTTCTCAGCCTGTCTGGAACAAGTGTTCCGTAAGCTGGATTGGGAACAAGATGGAATAAGGATTAATGGTGCGTACTTAAATCATCTTAGATTACCAGATGATATCGTTCTTTCACAAGACCCAGATGAGCTGCAAAGACACGTACAAGAATTGCAAAGGGCTGGGGAAACATTTGGCTTGAAAATAAACCAGAAGAAGAGTCAAGTCATGTCCAATAAATTTGCTTAGGACAAAAGGATTTATATTTTAGGAACGGATTTGGAAGTTGTGGATCACTATATATATATATATATATATCTTGGGCAAAAGGTTTCAATGGAAGGGGATACCGTCCAGGAGGTGGAACGACGCGTTAAATGTGGCTGGCAGGCAATTGGCAGACTCAACATAGTCTTCAAAAGCAAAGTACCACTTTGTCTGAAAAGAAAGTCTTTGATCAGTGTGTCCTGCCTGCTATGACATACGGAAGTGAGACCTGGACACTCGCATCACAGTCAGTTCAAAAACGTCGAGTAGCATAGAGGGGGATGGAAAGATGTATGATTGGCATTACTAGACGGCATCGAAAGACCTGCACATGGATCAGAGAACAAACAAAAGTGAATGACATCATTGAAAGAATAAAGCAATTGAAATGGAAGTGGGTAGACCTTGTAGCGAGGCGATGGGACGAAAGATGGACCAGGGCGGTCCTGGACCGGATACCGCTTGATCGCAAACGTCCACGGAGAAGACCGAAAACACGATGGACTGATGATATTATTAAGTATATTGGACCCGAATGGTAATGGAAAGCTCAGGACGGCGAGAGTTGGAAGCATGCTGAAGAGGCCTTCATCCTGCAGTGGATTGATACGGGTTGATGATGATGATATATATATATATATATATATATATATATATATATATATATATATATATATATATATATATATATATATATATATATATATATATATTCTTTCTTATCCGGACAGCGTCCAACGAGACAACAACAGCCAAGTGTCACGCACACCCAACCGCTGGGCTCCACAATCTCATGTGGAACACACAGCAACCTGCGTATCCGCCCAAATGAACACTTTGTCCGGTTAAAAAAATCAATAAACGGCCCGCGAACGTTGCCGAGCGCCGTAAATAGTCCCGAACTACCCCGATATAATCTATAATCTACGCAATCGCCGGCCGGCTATAAAAGCGAGCACAACGACTCGTGCACGTCAGTTGGACTCTTCAGTCGAAGTGGACAACATTTGAAAATGCCAAATGCGATTTTGGCGAAACGTCGTGACTCTTCAACGGATCGACACCCGGAATGATTTAGAAACATTATCTACCATCCGTGAAAATATCATATATATATATATATATATATATATATATATATATATATATATATATATATATATATATATATATATATATATATAAATTTTGTTTTCCTTCTATTGAAACAATTTATAATATAAAATCTGTTATTTTTCCAAATCGAAATTTACAAAAAGAACATCGAAGGTAATAAAAAAGACAGGAAAATGCCAAATATTATCATTTCGAAGCGTAAGCGAGGCATTTCAGACAACGAAAATAACAATATTCATAATATTTTATTTGTGTATATATACGTATATACCTTTCCTCCCATGAGTGTAGCCATTTTACTTAATTATTTTGAAAAGCCCACGCAGACGATACATATACGTTATGAAAATTTATGTTTTAAAGATAAAAAGTATAAATAGGTATGGGGACAGAAAGTCAACAATGCGATATGGAAAAAGAGAGACAAGTAAGGCGAATTAGTTGGTAGATCTACAAAAAACTTATTTATTCAATTTTTTTAATTCGACAAAAATACGAAAAAACGCTGTAAAGATGAAGAAAAAAGTCCTAATACTGTTTACATAGTGTTTTTTGTTATAATTTATATTTGATGTGTTTCAAGCTTTGAATATAAAACTACAGGAAAGAGCATATGATTCTGTAAGTGGGACCAGAATGGTAATTGCATATGGCCGACTACTATGTCCAGTTTGGCAGTGGCGTAGGGCAGTTTGAATAAAAACAAGAAACTGATAAAAGTTTAAAGTTATTTAAAACAATAAATTATTGTATAATTATCGTTACTGAATTAAAACTAATAAAGACTTACTAGATACAGCAGAGAAATGTAAAATTTTAAGTTGAGTTGATATTAATATTTAAATTAGGTAATATATATATATATATATATATATATATATATATATATATATATATATATATATATATATATATATATATATATATATATATATGTGTGTGTGTGTGTGTGGATATGTGCTCTTATCCACCTGCTGCACAAGAAGGGAGGCAGAACAGATGTGAACAACTACAGCGGAATCTCCTTACTACAAGTTACTTACACAATCCTCTTCAGCATGCCTGCTCCAGAGAACACAAGAACAATTAGAACACAAAATTGGCGAGTACCAGGCAGGCTTTCGCCCTGGTCGTTCATGCACTGAACAAAATATTTCATTTAAAAACAATACTGAAATACGAAGCTATCAGGAACGTCCCAATAATCTGCACGTTCGTGGACTTCAAGAAAGCATACGACTGCATCGACCGAAAATCTCTGTTCAACATCCTAGACTCAACCACAAAACACTACGATTGATTAAGCAGACACTGACTGACACAACCTCTAAAGTGAAATTTATAGAAGAAATTTCCGAACCCTTCCTGATTTAACCGGAGTACGCCAAGGAGATGGGTTATCCTCAATCCTCTTCAATCTGGTCCTGGACTGAGCAAAGTCATAATGGAATAGGAAAAAGAACTGAAAAATCAAGGACACTGGAAACCAATACGACTCGGACGATCCAAAAACAACATAGAAAGATCACGCCTGGCCTTCGCAGACGATCTAGCCATACTCGCAGACAATGAAAAAAGGGCAACCAAACAGATCGAAGTCCTCAAGGAATGTGCAGAGAAAGTCGGCCTACAAATCTCCTTTCAAAAAACCGAATTCTTCTGCTGAAAATTAGATGTTCAAAATTTGAACACCAAATACGGCAAAATAAATCGGGTCACTCACTTCAAATACCTGGGCGAGATCCTCGAACCCACAGGAGGAGAGAAGATACCACAGAAGATTCGATTACAGAAGATGAAGAGGGCATACGGCAAGACACACAATATCTACAATAAGAAATACCCATCCAACATGCAAAAATAAGACACTACAACATAGTAACCAAACCAGATGTACTATACGCAAGCGAGACACTTACACTTCATACAAAAAGCGGCATAGAAAACATACTAAAAGAAGAACGCAACATTATGAGGAAAATTATCTGCCCAAAACTGACAGAGGAAGGATACAGACTACATTCTCGAGAGACCACAAAGAGAATGTCCAACGTAAAAAGGTTGAAATTCTATAGACATATCAGTAGACTCCCACCGACAAGACTCATCAACAGAATTCTTACATACATACAAGGAGTCAAGTCAACAGTGACATGGATTATACAAGTCAGAGCTGATCTGGGAAAGGCACAAATGGGTCCGACAGATATTATGGACAGAAGAACGCACAGAAACAAAATACATATGTGGAACGTTGCATAAGAGAGCGAAGTTTCGAGGAGATCGGGAACAAAGTGGACGTAGGAGAGAAATAGAATCCACGGAGAAAGGATGAGCGAATTTCCAAGAGTAAATGCTATGAAAGGTGTTTATCAAAATAATAAAATAAAACAATTACATATTTTAAACAGTCTACTTCGATTGTTGGAACAGCATTTGGTAGTGGTCTCACTTTTACCTTAGATGTTCGATCGAAACAATCCTCAGCAAAATGATGGGAACATAAAAACTTACTGCAGTTTGGAATAAAGTCTGGCTTTTTAATAAAATGAATCCACTGTATTCTTCTATTTAGATCTTTGGGAAACCTTGAAAAAGATAAACTGGTTTAATAACATGAAATCCAAATTAAAATGTAAGTAACAATTACATTTATTAGTACAATTATTTCTGAAAAAAAAGGATTGTAAAAAAAGGTAACATTCTGTATTATTAGTTATATTTTATAGGTTCTTTATATGAGTAAAATAACATGTTTTAGTATGTATTAAACGTAAAATAAAAAATAATCTGAAGTTTTAAGGTTCAGTATCTCAAAAAACTAAACATTTTAGAACACACGTTAAAAAATTAAGTTCTAAAAAAAGATAATCACTATCTTGACTAACATTATAATTATAGTATTCTACCTAAATCAATTTGACTACGCCCATGCATATCCGGCTATATGTTTGCTTCATGTTTGAACATAAGTTCATTCAAATAAAATACGTTTTTCTAAATAATTGACAAATTTACAATTAAAAGCACTTACCTATGTAAGGCTACTCCTAAATTTTGGTTTTTTTTCGGTCAGGGAACAACTACGAGACGCACAACTAACCGTATTTTATGTGTTTTGCTTTACTTCCGATATTGTTGCTTTTATTGTCAATATAATAAGTATTAATATGTATTTACATTAGAACAAACAAAAAGAATATTCCAATACACTTATTCGGCACTTGTTATTGATTAAAATACACTAAAATTGCTCGAATCTACTATTAAACTTCTAAGTTGTTGACACCAACTATTAAAATTTCAAAACAAATCTGTGGTGTTCTCCATTTATATGTGCATAAATATAGACAAGGCTTCTTCCTGTTAGTTTTATATTCAAAGGTTTCAAGACAGATTTTTTTCGAATTCTTCCATCCCTTATCTTATACTCAGAATGTCGATAAAACAACGACACTTTTTAAATAAAAAAAAAAGTATTAGTTATTTTGCCAACATTATTTTTTTTAATCGAAATACAGGCCACGATTTCCTGGACTTGTGTAACAATATCATAAAATATTCCATTCATGGCTTCATTCATGGCTGGGGGGGGAGGGGGGCTTTTATAGTTTTCATTACAAAAAATACAATAATAGTCATGATTTTTGTGCTTTCCTTTTTCTCTTGTCTTGACCAGTGTCTTTAAAATCTTTAATATTCATGAAATTTTTCAGTATTTTTCATAGTTTCATTGTTTTCGGATTTCCCATCGTCACGTTTCAGTTTTTTCATTTCAGTTTGTTTCCTTGGTACTTCTTCAGCTTTTCTATTGGTTTCTCCTTCTGTTGCTCATTTCTTATTGTCCTTTTCTTCTGGTTGATTTTTTACAGGTGTGCCTGTTGAAATAATCGATTTTTCTTTCTAATGTTGGGTTTAGATGTTTTGGGAGGAATAATAGGTAATTCAATGATTTCGAATAGAGAAACTGACAGTTGCAACTAAATTGTCATGTCCACCAAGGGTTGCTGAATCAGATCACTGAATCAGAATTTTGTACCATGGAAGGAGAAGCAGCTGTGTGTCACTTGATTGAAAATGTTTGTATCAGAAGGTTGGTCATTGCAAACTTGTGCAGCTGTATCAGAAGTATCAAAAATCGAGTATTCTTTAATGCGGGTTCCAGCATGATGAAGCGGGATGGCCATCGGTTTCAGACGAAACGATTGCAAAAGTGGAGGGAGTAATGCTTGAAGGTCGACGGGATCATCTTTGTCCTGCGTGAAGTCACACCTGAGTGGACTATTAGGACCGACGAGGAGTTGAAAGAAGAGGTAGGTCGTATGATATTAGCGCGCAGTGACGGGAGAGTTCTATAACAACACTGGTATACGAAAAATACTACACCGACTCAAAAAATGCGCCCATCGCAACGGGGGCTATGCAAAAAAACAATAGAATTCCGGCTTTCCAACGATATATAATTTATTGCAAATAAATGTGTATTTTTTGTGAAAAAAAGTCCTTATTTTACGGGCACCCCCCGTATTAACCTCCACACCTAGTTATGCATAACCATATTAAGAAAAGGTTAATATTAATGAATTTTATTAGATTTTTGAAAGCAAAAATCGATAAAGAGAGTGAGATAATCCGAAAAGCACCCAGGTATATAATTCCATCAACCACGAGCAAAACATAAACCGACCCTAACAAAACAACAAATAATCCGAAGCTTTTCTGATTTCCTCGATCATCCGGATAGATTTCGACATTTTTCCGGAACAAAAATTTTCCAATGGGGAGAAAACGGACCCAGATATCGTCTGAGGCATCTTCGGGCCACTCACGCTCCATAAAACTCCCCAATTAGACGAAACTAACGATTCGGAAACCCGTCCCGCTAATTCTCTCGGTTTTTCTTACGCTGTTCCCTTCACAGGCGTCGCCCTCCTTCGCTTTCCGGTCCCCGAGTCGGCCAAGCCCATCGGCACGAGCCCGGATCCGATACGGATATGGGTGGTGTCAAAATCGCCAGGATCCGACGTGATAAATGATCGTTAACTGATTTTTCTCATCTGATAGGTTGGAGAGATTGATGAGGCTGAATTCGTTTTAAACTTATTCTAATCCGTATTCATGTGTGAGGGGTTTTATTGAAACTGTTTATTGACAGTTTTATATATTATGCTTCTGATGCGAAAGGAACCAATTTCCTTTTAGGTTTCTTTAGTGATTCTTCATGTTTTTCGAAGACCATTAATGTTCTCAAAAAAGTTTAATGTACTTGAGGGAAAATCGAAAATAAAAATAGCCAGCAATCTTACGAGAATAATCAATACGAGGGTTTCCTTTTTTGTATTCGGAATTGGCAACGATGGTATTGCTATGTATACGTACTATATACGTACTCAGAACGTTTTGTCATACGGACTCTATTTGTGTTGTTTAGTCAATTGAAAATTTCATCTCAGCCAAACATTGGATCGATCATTCGATCTTCTATTGAAACCTTCGGCGTGGAACACTAAACTAGAAGAGATGTACCACTAAACACCAAATCATTTTTTATTGAACTTCTCGGCGCAAGTTTCGCTAAACACGTTAGCATCATCAGGAGATGATTTAATCTAATTCTGAAACTAAACCATTTTCTATTTATTTGATAACCGTACCTAATAAAGCGTGTAAAAATAATGAACCGTGAAGTTTACCGAGCGTTGCATTCAAAATTGAAAAAGTTGACTGAACGGTTTACCGAACTGAAGATTCTTCCTCGTCACAAAAACATAACTTTTTGAATGAAAATCGAAAAAATAAAACTTTTTCAATTTTCATGAATTTTTTATGTTTTTATAATAGAAAAATAAACGAAAAGAATTTTCAAATGGCGATTTTTTCAAAAAATCTGGAAAATTTCATAGAACTTTTGTTTCTAGAAAAGATTTCTAGATGTTTTTAGAAAAGTACATTCGAAAACAAAAGAAAATAGAACAATTTTTTTGAAAAATAACTTTCTTCGGTTGCGTAAAAAAATTTGAAAAAATTCTGAGAAACATTTTTTGTGGGTAGAAAAAAATATACTTTCAGGTTTTACGATACTATCCCCCAACTTTTTATTAATAAGGACTCCAATTCCACCACGTTGTCCATTCTCCGTACCTCGAGTGTATATATATATATATATATATATATATATATATATATATATATATATATATATATATATATATATATATATATCATCATCATCAGCCCGTATCGATCCACTGCAGGATGAAGGCCTCTTCAGCATGCTTCCAACCTTCACGGTCCTGGGCTTTCCTCTGCCACTCGGGTCCAATATACTTAACGATGTCATCAGTCCATCGTGCTTTCGGTCTTCTTCGCGGACGTTTGCGATCAAGCGGTATCCACTCCAGGATTGCCTTGGTCCATCTGTCGTCCCATCGCCTCGCTATATGGCCTGCCCATCTCCATTTCAACTGTTTTACTCTTCCAATGATGTCACAGACTTTTGTTTGTTCCCTGATCCATGCGCAGGACTTTCTGTCTCGTCTTGTAATGCCAAGCATACATCTTTCCATTCCCCTCTGTGCCACCCGAAGTTTTTGAATTGATTGCGAGGTGAGTGTCCAGGTTTCACTTCCGTATGTCATAACGGGTAGAACGCACTAATCGAATACTTTTCTTTTCAGGCAAAGTGGGAGTCTGCTCTTAAACACTATGTTGAGCCTACCAAATGCCTGCCAGCCACATTTAACACGCCGTTCCACCTCCCGGGCGGTATTTCCCTCCATGGAAATCCTCTGCCCAAGATATACAAAGCTGTCCACAATATCTAAATCCCTTCCTAAAACTGAAATTCTTCTGTCCTGAGCGAAGTTATTGAACATAACCTGACTCTTTTTCAGGTTTATTTTCAAGCCAAATGGTTCGCCAGCCCTTTGCAGTTCTTGTATGCGTCTTTGCAGCTCCTCTGGGTCTTGTGAAATGAGAATAATAATATAATATATATATATATATATATATATATATATATATATATATATATATATATATATATATATATATATATATATATATATATATATATATATATATATATATATATATATATATATTATAAAATTATTAGGGTAGAACCACGTTTTAGATTTGTAAAATCATGACATTTCTACTTTGAAGCCATTATCGAGAGAATCTAGTTGATTTGCTCCGAGGCCTCAGTCTACCTACTCCCCAGAGTTCACAACTAGAAAAGAACGTGGTCGGCGCGATCTCTGTATTAATAGATAAGGTTGTGGTTGGAGCGCTTGGTTGATGGGCGAAGGTGAGACGGGAGATGGACGTTTGATTGGAAGGGTTTTGGATGGGCAATTTGGAAATAAAGGTTTTCCAGGTATTTGCAACTCTAAGACCGTGGTCGTCGTCCCTTGTTTAAGCAGCCTTGTTTAAGCAGTCTGAGCGTTTTTCGATCTCAATTGCTTCACGAATTATGTGAGGTTTATAGGAATATATAGGTCATCCCTCTAATTGCAGGGATAGGTAGGGCTCGTCCCCAGTCAAGCACCTAACAAATATGTTTATTTGGCCGGAGACGCAATTTGCTGTGTGTTCCACATGAGATTGTGGAACTGAGTGGTTGGGTCTACTTGACACTCAGCTACTGCTGTCTCATTGGACGCTGTCCAAAGAAATCTAACATACATTATATTTTACATATACATTGGGATTTTCGGTCAATGTAAATAAGTTTTAATTTTTATTGTTTTATTTACGTTTCGGTTCTACAACGAACCATCATCAGAATACTTCTAAAATAAAAATTACTTTTACAAAAAAAAAATACAAACTTACATTTAAAAACCTACCAATATCAATTAAACAATTAATTTTTTGAATTTTTTAACTAATATGTGTCAATTTTTTATAAAATTTTTAAATGACATATTTGACTTTTGACATATTTAACAATTCTTCCACCTTTTTTGTTTTTTATTATAATCTAATTGTTTTGAATTTTTTATGTGAAATGATATTAGATGCTATTATTTTTTTATTTATTGGGATTTTCGGTCAATGTAAATAAAACAATAAAAAATTAAAAGTTATTTACATTAACCGAAAATCCCAATAAATAAAAAAATAATATATATATATATATATATATATATATATATATATATATATATATATATATATATATATATATATATATATATATATATATATATATATATATATATAATATATATATATATATATATATATATATATATATATATATATATATATATATATATATATATATATAATATATATATATATATATATATATATATATATATATATATATATATATATATATATATATATATATATATATATATATATATATATATATATATATATATATATATATATATATATATATATATATATATATATATATATATATATATATATATATATATATATATATATATATGTAATTTTTGACTTCTTTGGACTGCGTTCAATCTTATACTACGTGTATAAGCCCACCGACGAGAAGTCGGCGAAAATATGGGTTGTTTGATTGTGGAGAGGGACTCCCTATTCTTGGCGAGAGAGCATATGTCGGTACCATGATGAGTCTAACCACTAACAGACAAAACATGTGCCCTCCAATGTAAGCCGGTCGAGTTGGTGCGGACGGTAAAAGCAGCGGCCCGTCGCTGCTGTGCCGAAACCGCATTGGAGCGGTAGTTGGTTCGATTCCAGCGCTAGGATTGTTGTTTTTCTTTCTTTCTTCTGTCTGTTTACTGTCTGTTTTCTGTCTGTATGAGTGCAGAGAGGAAAAACGTAAGAGAAGAATTTTTGAGAAAATTGGATGGAAGAGAAATTGAATTGAGGGATAAAGAGAATAGAGTGAATGATGAAATGATATGTATGGTGAATGAATGGGCAGAAAGGGTAATAGAGGACGATGATTATGCGGGTGAATATATAAAGGGAAAAGAAGCTGCCTAAACCGGGGCTTTTTCTTTCCCCGTTAATTTGGAGAGTGCAGGGTGTTGGTTGTTGCTCTTGGCAGTAGTCTCGCTTGATAGTTGGTGTATGCTAGGTTGAAGCTGTGAGGTAAAAACAGAAAATGCAAACGACAATTATGTCTATTTACTTTCTAAATGTTTGTGATTGTTTCTAGGCAAAAGTGTAAAATCCGACAACGAATTACCCCTCAGTCACTCGCCAGTCGGTAGGCTTTCTGATAGACTTATGGGTAAGCACATAACCAAGGGTTGATAGCCTGACGGAGGTGCTGGCCTGGGTTGCCGGTGGCTGATGACCGTGGTTCGGAACCTAGTTAAGCTGTAGATCCAGTTGCTAAATAGCCTTGTATGATGCGTCTCTAATCGTAAATTCTTTCATTTTCCTTTCCCTCCAGTGTAAGGTATGGATGGGGCTTCCTCCCGGTCAAGCAACTAACCAGTGCTCATATCACAGGGTGTTCCGAAACTCAACGTCAAGCGGATGCCGGGTGAAAGACCAGGTTATACCAATTCTGGCAAAAATGAAAAAATCTATGTCATCGTGTTAAGTGATAATAGGCATATTTTTGAAAATCTTTAAATTCGACACCCTAGGTTATATCTTTAGGTACTGTGTTTCTTGTGGTACTCGTGTTACTTGTGGTTTTCTGTGATACTTGTGGTTTTCTGTGGTACTTGTGTTTCCCAATTTTTCACTGTTATTTTTTATAACGTGATCCTAAATAACCTAGTAACCATGAAGGTTGTTAATTTAGTACAGAAAAAAAGTTTCATTGAGTCGTGGTTTAAAAACTTATGCTTGAAACTTTCAATAACGCCAACTACTTGAATTTTCTCCAAAACGATTTGCAGACTTTGTTAGAAGATGTACCACTCAATATCTACAGAGAAATGTAGTTTCAACAAGACGGTTGCCCAGCTCATTATGCTCGTCCTATAGAGAATTATTTGAATACAGAGTATCCCTAAAGGTGGATTTTAGGCGTCGTGATTCAATTAAGTGGCTTCCTCGTTCTCCGGACTTAAACCCCCTTATTTTTTTTTACTGTGGCTGCATACAAGAAAAAGTATGTTCAAAATAATACAAAGTCTAGCCGAACTCCGAGTCAATGAAACTTTTTGAAGTGAAAACTTCTTAGCCGAGTTGAGCGATTTTTAGTAGGGGCAAAACTTATGGGTTCGCGTCACCGACATGCCAGTGATGTGTTGCGCTAGACTGGCGACGCGCAGAGATCTGTGTATATGTATACGTACAATTATAAGTTAAACTGACCACGTAAAAATATGTCAAATAATTGTAAAAAAATGTCAAAACCGTTAAGCGGTCAGTGTAAGCAGCTTGTCTCGTTACTTATCAGTTATTTTGAACAGGAACGAAATAATGGAGCTCTTCTTTTGCCATTAAACGCTGTGAGAGAGGTATGTATTAATAACTAGTAGGTTTCATGGTTAATTGAAGTTTTTTAGCGAGTTTCAGCTGCACTAAATATTACTAGGGGAGAATAACGACATGTTAAAATCACCGAAGAAAAAGCGTCGACATCCAAAACGACTAACTAATCTAGATCATCTTGATGTGGGCTCAATTCGCAATCAAATCTATGAAATGTATGAAAAAAGTGAGTAGATTTACATGGTAATATTGTATTTTTATCAAATTTTATTGAACTATTTCAGAACAGACGGTTAATTTTGAAAGTATTTATGAAAAACAAAAGAACATGCAGCTTTTTGATGGATGTAAAACTTTACTTCATACACTACTAAAAGAAATTGATTTCAAATTGAGTAAAGATAATCCACATAGGGGCCTGATGAAACCTCCAGATATTGCTTTTAAACGAATCAAATTTTTGAAAATGTGGCAAAATATCAAAGACGAATATCTGTTTGATTTTGTTTATTTGGATGAAACATGGATATTTCAAAATAGTACCTTGAATCACTCATCGCAAGAAGAAAACAAGGGGAGTGTAAAGACTACAAAAGTTGATGGAAAAAGGGGAGTGCTATACGTAATACTTAGGAGCCATTAAAGTCATATTGTCATAAATAATTGTTTTAAGACGTGTTAATAATAACATGTTATTGTAGATATATTGTTCCTCATGCTGGGAACAAGAATGACTTTATTCCAGAGGCCGAATTAGTCTTCTCTTTTAAAACAAAAGCGATTATCTTGGAGAAATGAATAAATATAATAACCAGCTGTTGAAAATCTTGCAGGAGCCATCAGTTATTGTCATGAATAATGCACCATATCACAGTACCCTGATGGATAAACCTCCAACTAGTGCATGGACAAAACCCAAAATTGCAGAATAGATGACGGAACATAATATTCCTTTTAAAAACAGTATGTTGAAAAGTGACCTGCTGCAAATCGTTATTCGGTAAGCAGTAATTAAAATTGTGTTTCATAATGTTCTTTGCAGGAACAAGCCTAAAAAAGAATAAGTGGCAGATCATATGGCTGAAGAGTATAGCCACAAAGTATTCGTCTTCCCCCTTATCACTGCATATTCAATGCTATATAATTGATATGGGGCGTGGCCAAAAATTATTACAATCTTCATATAGGTCGAGAGGGAAGAACGATTGATAACTGTTTGGATATGTGGACAGAAGCTTTGTCAACAATTACACCACAGATCTGGATGAACAGCATAAGACATACAGAAGAAGAGATTCAATGACGGTCGAACCGCGAAAGAGTATTTGAGTGAGAGTAATAATTTACTTGAACAGCGACTCAGATGCTAAAAATTGTTTTAGTGACACTGAATAATTAAACTTTGTGTGAACTAAATGAAAAGCCCCTATGTTGACAAGTAGAAGTTTCGAAACAGGTTTTTGATTAAAACTTAAAAAAAAAAAACTTTTTGTGTTACTTTTTTATTTACAGTTTTATCGATCATACTAATGCATGCCATAGTCTGAGTATTTTGGTGTTGATGTGGCAACATTGTAACGTGAGTGCGTCATAAATTTTGATGATATGCAACCGTTGTTTCTCTGAATGAGCTGTATGTATGTTTTTCGTTAAATTCTTTGTGTTATATTTAAAAATTCACGTTACTTTTTTATCACACCAGTTCGCACACTTACACTCCCTTGTTGTAAAGTCAGAGCGTTATAAATTTAGATTTATTGAAATTTTTGTTTGTTTATGAATCTTTTTAAATGACAAATAATGTCTCATTACTAAAGATAGAAAATATGTTGTATCGAGCGCTCATCTCGATAAAGGTAAAGTACTCCACACTACGCAACGTACTGTACGCTACATTTCAAACGAGTGAGACTCTTTACGAGTCAAGATGCCATTACATGTTCCGTTTCCTATATTTTTCTTTTCTTTTTCTCTTTGCACAATAAATCCCTTATCAAAAGGCTTTCAGGTCCATTTCCTTCAAAACTTCAAATAAAAAATACCTTCTGACAGTTTATAGATCTCAACTCATCCGTTATAGTCCTTCCCTACCTTGTTTAGCAGGCTTATCAATTTTATAAGAAGCGAAAGGTTGTTTTTTATTTTTGCTTATTTCCTTATTTTTATGGTGACATCTGCTTGCTCTGTAAGAAATCGTATCGAAAATAAAAAATCCTAGCTCGACGTAAAAAATACACTAAAATACATACACAAAATTTTTGTTTGTGTTTAATGGAGGTAGCCGATACTTAATGGAACCTCATTTTAAATAAACGAACTAGAAATATCAAAATACCGAAATTTCCACTATATTTAAAACTTGTATTACAGTTGTTTCGACCATGAATGGTATTATTGGTTGATGGAGCTTTTAACTAGCTATACTTTTTTTATTGTTAGTAATAATATCATCCTCGGAAGAACTTTACTATACATATCGCTTTCAAAAGCAATATAAATTCACATTCAAAAACTTACCAACTGTATCTTATTTAAAAAGTGGCTCATTTTGTATTGAGACCTTTTTATAATTTAGTATGACTGTCCTTGATATCCATCAAGAGTTTGATATCATTTCGCTTAAGTTAAATTAAAAAAAATAAGTTAAAAGTTAAGTGAATTGTGTCGAAAAAATGAACTTTGTTATGTCGTTTTTAAATTATTGATTGATTTGTCCGTTACTTTGTGATAGTTCATTTTTTAAAAAAGGAATAAAACAATGTTTTACTTTGTTATCTATCACTTTTATTTTTAATCAAAATTTGTGTGACTATAGTTTCGTAAAACGATTTTACATTCTCAAACGCTACTTCAAAACTAAGGTTTTACAGCTGTTTTTATATTCTATGTACCTAATTTTATACTTTTATTGGGATTAATTTAAATATTTTAAATAGTGGGGAATTTCGGAGATCCGTCTGATCGTTTAATAGCAGTCTAGGCGGATCTTTATTATATTTATAAATTTCAATAGTTTCTAAAATGTTTAATTTTTTGCTTTTGGGCGCTGTATGTAAAATTTTCAAATTTGTAATCTCGGGAAATATATGTCCGGTATCTATGAAATGGTTCGCAAAATTAGAGTGTTGTTTCTTTAATATGTATGCAGATTTATGTTCTTTGTATCCGGTCTGAAAATTTCTGCCGGTTTGTCCAACATAGCAGCTACTCGTTGCAACTTAACATATAAACTCCAGATTTTGTATTTGCTGAGGTTTGATCTTTGGCATTAAAAATTAATTTACTGCTTGACTGGGTGGTTTTATACGCTATTTACAAATTATGTTTCCTCAAAAAACGAGCCATTTGTTCTGAAATTGGACCGAAATATGAAATTTTACAGTACTTTTTATCATTTGTTTGTTTTACTTTTGGATATTTGGATGATACTTTTTTAATATAGTTTTTTATTAAAAAAGGACTATCTGTCGCAACAATCGTAATAAATATAAATTTTACATATAGTTTAAATGTTATATATAATTTTTAGCTCGTTTATTTTTACCTAATTGAATCAGACATTAAACAAAAACCTGGATCAATGTGGTTTCTTTTTTTTTCTTCGCGTAATTGCTTTACATTTCATTAGCGAACATAATTATTTTATTGAATCCAGTTTAAGTAAATAAAGGGAAAAGTTTTCCCTCCAACCGCAAATTTAGGGTATAAATTAATCCTTTTTTTTAAGGTAAACAACATAAATCACCCTATTAAATCAGTAATAAAATGTTTAATTTAATTACGCTTGTTTTTAAATAAAAAAAAACATAAATAACTTTTTTTTAAGGTTGGAAATTAATATATTATAAATATATCATACTTATTTTTTGGGTTCTTGATCTAAAGGATTATCTAAAGGACGGCACTTTCGTGATCAGAAGTCTACTTCTTGCGAAATTATAAGGAAAATTTTTAAAAATTTTACGTGGTGAAAAAATTCTGTGGTTTCAGATTGACCTCTTTCAAATTGCATGAAAAGTTACATAAGAATATGTCTAAAAATGTCTAGTTGACATATTTTCTGACTTTAACTATGTACTAAACCAAAAATATTACATTTTTAAAAAAGTACAATCAATATTTTACAATAGCGTAACGTAACATAACGTATTAAGTTGTTTTAAAAATTTGTTCTGAAGACGGTTAAATAAAATTAACCGAAACATAAACAAACTGAAAAAATAATTGTTTTTATTATAAATGACCGAAAACGAAACGTTACAGTTACTTGGAGGGAAGTTTTGTCTCACCCGCCTTATTCACCAGACATTGCCCCTTCTGACTGCCATTTGTTTCGACCGATGCAAAGCGAATTGTTGGAACAAAACTTCAAAAACTATGAAGAAGCGAAAAAATGGTTGGATTCGAATATTGAATTATTTAAACATGGAATCCAAAAAATAGGAAAATGTCTTAGCTAGAGATGGCAAATACTTTAATTGAAATATAATGTATCAATAGTTTTAAATAAATAAAATTGTTATGGACTAAAAAATCCAAAAAAAAAAAAAAAAAATATATATATATATATATATATATATATATATATATATATATATATATATATATATATATATATATATATATATATATATATATATATATATATATATATATGGGGTTATAGAGGGATATCTCTTCTCCCAGTTTGTTACAAGATTCTATCTCAATGTCTGCTAGACAGAGCACAGTGACAGTTAGAACCTAAAATTGGTGAATATCAAGCAGGTTTTCGATTGGGCAGATCCTGCCCTGAACAGATTCTGAATCTAAAGTTGATCCTAAGACATCAAAAACTGTACAATAAAAATCTCGTCTGTACATTTGTGGATTTCAAAAAAGCATATGATTCTATTGACCGCGAATCTTTATTCCGAATCTTGAAAGAACAAGGACTAGATTTGAAAACGCTGGCAATTATTAAAGCAATATTAACTAACACAAGGTCAAAAGTTAAATTCATGAGTGACATCTCAAAGCCCTTCGAAATTAAAACTGGAGTGAGGCAAGGGGATGGACTCTCGCCACTCTAATTTAACTGTTTTCTAGAGAAAGTAATACAGGAGTGGCGTGAGAAAAAGTTGGCCCTGAATATTGACCATCCCATTAAACTGGGGAGAACCTACATCAAAATTGATTGTCTGGCGTTTACTGATGATATAGCAATTTTGGCTCAAGATGTATTACCGGCACAGAAACAGATTGAAATCCTAAAAGAAGCAGCAGAAAAGGTAGGACTCCACATTTCCTTTGAAAAGACACAATACATGGCCTGAAACAGACAAAGAACACAATTTCTAAAAACAAAATATGGTAATATCAGACGACTCTCTCAATTCAAATATTTGGGTGAAATAATCATAGAAAACGGGTTGGAAAACGCGGCCAATAAGAGTAGATGTCAAAAAATGGAAACGGCATTGAGACTTACACAAAATAATGACAACAAAAAATGCCTATCTAAAAACACAAAACTGAGACATTACAACACAATTATTAAACTAGAATATCTATATGGGGCGGACACGCTCATTTTGAATAGAAAGAGAGACATCGATGACATTGAAAAGAAGGAAAGAAAAATCTTAGGCTCCAAACAAATAAATAGCAGAACATACCGACTTCGAGAAAACCATGAAACCAAGCAATATCCAGATATACATAGGGATATGAGAAAAAGACGGCTTAAGTTTTACGGACACATATAAACGACTCCGAGTAGGTTAACTAAACAAATAGTCGAATTTTATGAAAATAGGAGTAGAACTAAAGTTGAAATAATTAAATGGATTGCTGCAATTAAAGAGGACCTAAGATCAGCAAATATTACACAAAGTGGAATTCAGGATAGAGCCTGTTTCAGACATAGGGTTGACGTTTGGAAGGTTGGCCAGAGAGAAAAATGTAGGAAGACTGGAACAACTTGGTCTGACGAAAGGAAAAAAGCTCATAGCGAAAGAATGAAATTAGTATGGGCGCAAAGGAAGGCTAACAACAACAAACGCCTTTATTGTACTTCGCGTGGTCCACCAGGAAATACGTGAATAATAATAATATATATTTGGGGCATTCCATGCCACATCGACCACTTTTGAACCAGACCCTTTCGATTTTACTGAAACTTTTGTGTCCTTTTCTGCCCCCACACCCCCCAAAGACGTTTTCAGAATTTTTTCAATTTTTTTTACCCCACCCAACAAAAAGTTATGGGTTTTTGAAAAATCTGGGTCTTTTTTTTCAAATAGCCATAACTTTTTCAAAAAGTCATTTATCGATATGTTTTTTTTTTTAATTTTTATTTTGAAATATACTTTTTAGAAAAAAAACGAAACAAATTTCAGATACCAAGTTCTATGAAATTTTTCAGTTTTTTGAAAAAAAAAACCGTAATTTTTTCGAATTTCGACATTTTTTTCGAATTTTATCCATTCAGCGAATACTTTCTAATTTATCTGTAGTTCAAGCGTTAATTATTTCGATTATTATAATCTACATTTTATTTTAATAATTTATGAGGAGTAAATTAGAAGGTATTAGGAGATAGCAAACGACCCCTCCAATCGGCAAACGATACAAGAAACACCCTGTATATGGATAACATATATGGAATAATTGTAAAATGTTTATATCATTTTCTTCATTTATCCATTTTATATCGATTATACAACACGATATAAAATGATACACACGATATAAATGATATATGGATTATACAATATTTTTTGTCACCATTATCCAGATGAACTTACATTAGTTAGCGAAACACGTCATTATGTAGTAAACATAAATATCATAAAATGGAAATCGACTTAGATGGAAGTAAAATTTTTCATTAAACATTTTCCTATAATGACTTTAAAAATACCTTTTTACTTTCAAACAAAAAGTATTCCATGGTTTTCAAAACAAAAAAAAAACAAAGAAAGTTAAAAACAGTCTTGATTCACAAAAAGGTAAATACCAAATACAGAGACAGTGAAATCTACAAAAAAAAACAATAAGACACTCAATGGAAAGAAATTTATTGAATTAATTCTGAGTTAAAACAGAGCAAATATTTATATTATTGAGCAAAGGAATAAAATGCTTTACTTTTTAACTTAAGGCCCAAAACAGCTTTTCAATTACGTACAATTTATCCCATCTGTATACCTCTTGTTGCAATAAAAAAACTGTTGAATATTCAGTTTATTATCATTTAGTCCCACACAAAAATTAACACAACAAACAATTAGGCGAAAAAAATTGTATTTACATTCGTGCCCTGTCCCAGACGTTAAAAGAAATCAGAATTACCGCGAACAGGCAGAAAACTCTCATCATAATTTTAGTAAAAGTGCTGTTTTCGAAAGATATAAAAATAACGAAAGCCTTATGCCTTTTCAAGTCGATCTTTTTAAAAACAAAAACAAGAAAAAAGACTGGAAAACTAAAAGTTCATTGGGATAGTAAAAATAAAAAATTGCTTTAGTTGTTTCAGTGAAAAAAAGGTTAATTAACACAAAATTTCCAAGGCTTATAATTGTTTATACTGCAGAAGACCTTCTTTAACAAACATCATATTTTATTTTATTTAAAAAAAAAATCTATTTGTTAACTTAATATAAAAGAAAGGTCGAAAAAAAAATTTGATTATAATGAAAAACAATTTCTTTATCATTTCTAAATATCTATTTCTGGTTGATTATTTTTATCTAAAAAGTACTACTCAGTGTGTACACACGTAGCAAATCCCAAATCAAAACAAGTATTTGAGAGGCGAACGAAATACGCGACGCGAGACATATCAAACGCTCCGTACCAGTCAAATCAGCGTTTAAAACTAATTTCCGATACGCTCGGTAGCAGAGAATCTATCAATTATTCTGTGTGGACATTATACATACCTCGAAAATATAGGGAGGTAGAGGGCTTATTAACATCAAAGAATTGTGCCTTAGTCAGGAAAAGAAGCTTGGCCAACATTTTCTAAGTTCGAAAGATCAACTTATGAGGCTCGCATCATAATTGGTTCTAGCAATCTGGCGTTTGATAATCTAGCAATTTTGGCTCAAGATATATTAACAGCACAAAAGCAGATTGAAATCCTAAAAGAAACAGCAGAAAAGGTAGGACTCCAAATATCCTTTGAAAAGACACAGTACATGACCTGCAACAGACTAAGAACACAATTTTTAAAAACAAAATATGGTAATATCAGACGACTCTCTCAATTCAAATATTTGGGTGAAATAATCATGGAAAATGGGTCGGAAAAAGCGGCCAATAAGGATAGATGTCAAAAAATGGAAACGGCATTGAGACTTACACAAAATATTTACAGCAAAAAATGCATATCTCAAAACACAAATCTGAGACATTACAACACAGTTATTAAGCCACAATGTCTATATGGGACCAAAACGCTCAGTTTGAATAGAAAAAGAGACATCGGGGACATTGACAAGAAAGAAAGAAAAATTATAAAAAAAAATTTAGGCTCCAAACAAATAAATAGCACAACATACCGACTTTGAGAAAACTATGAAACCAAGCAATACCCAGATATACATAGGGATATGAGAAAAAGAAGGCTTAAGTTTTACGGACACATAAAATGGACGAATCCGAGTAGATTAACTAAACAAATAGTCGAATTTTATGAAAATAGGAGTAGAGCTAAAGTAGAAATAATAAAGAGGAAACTAATAAGCTCAAAATAAAGATGACCTAAGATCAGCAAATATTACACAAAGTGAAATTCAGGATAGAGGCTGTTTCAGACACAGGGGTAACGTTTGGAAGGTTGGCCAGAGAGAAAAATGTAGGAAGACTGGAACAACTTGGCCTGACGAAAGGAAAAAAGCTTATAGCGAAAGAATGAAATTAGTACCAGCAGATTTCGAAAGTTCAGCAGTGATTCCATCTTCAACAGAAGTTTTGTTGACAGAAGCTTTGCAGTCACCAGAAGCTTTGTGACAGTTTAGTAGTTGTTGAAAATATTGTCTTGGTTATTTAGAGTTAATTGTCCGTTTTCCTTTTGGAAGCAAAGACTTTGGGGTTGATAGCCTGTTAATTTAGTTTTAAATGTTTTGTAAAAGTTTCGGGTGTTATTTTTTTTTTTTCTGTTTAATTAAGTTGATTGTTTTCATATTTTCTTTTAGTTTGTCTAATTAGCTTCGATGTTTCTTTTCTTACTTCCAAAAATATGTTATAGTTTATTGCTGTTTTTTGACTGTTCCAATTTTTGAATGCTTTACTTGGGCTTAATACTGCTTGCTCGCAAACTTCATCCCACCACGGATGTTTGCTACGTTTTTGTAAAGGGACCAACTTTAAGGCTGTTTTAATAATTTTTTGTTTTAATTCTTGCCAGTTCTGTGCAGGTTGTTTATCAAGCTCTTCTGTAAGGGCTGGTTTTATTTTCGTTGGGTCGAACTTTGGTATTAGTAGTCTCTTTTGAAAAAGTTTTCAAGGTTTTAAGCTAAGTTTGATTCTAGTCAAGTAGTGATCCGTGTCTATGTTAGCTCCTTTCCTGACTTGAACATTCAAAATCTCTTTATAACACATTTGCAATTATCGTTTACGTTTTCATATATCTTGTTTAAAACTTCACAGATTGGTAAATGTATAGATCGACCACTTCGAAGCCCGTGCTGTGATGATTTTAATATATTAAGGCGCACAAGAAAGGCCATATTTTTTCTCCTTTATTTGGGTTTTTCGCCACTGTTTAAAACTCAAAAAATATCAAAAATACCTGTTCTTATTTAAAGAAAGAATCACTGGGTAAAAACAAAAAACCAAACGGAGACAAATTTCTCAATTCAATTTCCCAATTTCCGTTTGGTTTTTTGTTTTTACCCAGTGATTCTTTCTTTAAATAAGAACAGGTATTTTTGATATTTTTTGAGTTTTAGACAGTGGCGAAAAACCCAAATAAAGGAGAAAAAATATATGAACACGCCACAATCATTCAGACATTACTAAGAAAGGGCATGATCTCATGGGGGATAAAGGACACTTTCCGTTCAGTCAACTTTTAGAATTATTAATGTAACACTCGGTTAATTTCAGTTGTCATATAAATAGATTATAATTTAGAATTAGATTGAATCATCATGATGATGCTAACATGGTAAACGAAACAAACGCGCGTCGAGAATGTTAAAAAAATTATTATTTGGTGTTTAGTGATAAATATAAAGAAAAATAATTTTAAAATAATATTTGTCAACTTCAAAAAGATGTTTATAATCGTAACGAATTTTTTATCATTTCTGTCGATTTCAAAACCATGTTTATTTTATTTGTGGTTGTGTTATTGTTGTTCCAAAGTACTACAATTTTTAGAAAAATATAATAGTATTACAATTTTTAGAAAATATAAAGGACCGTTTTCCTTTTGAAATGTGCTTACAAGCACGCAAAAAAAGTCGGAGATTAGTTGTCAGGGCAAGAAATACTTTTTAAAACCTCTTTAAATTTTTTACTTTTTTTGATATAATAATTTTATATTATAAATATATCATCTTTAAGTTATATTCCAAAGAAACTGCAATTTTTCCTCATATTAACTGTTCTTTATATGACTATATTCATTTAGTAGGACACGGTATTCAAAGCAAATCTCCAGGTTTATTACGAAAAGCGCGAGAAAATTTATAAGAATCAAAAACGCGAAAATATATATACAGTGACCGGAAATAACGTCAAAATATTTTGGGTGGTGACTCTGGTGATTAAAACGTAAAAAAAGTTCCTATAGACATACCCCAAAAATTGCTTCTTAAAAGGGCTAGAACCCCTTAAAGGGGGAACTCTGAAGATAGTTTTTTAGCAATATTTTCGAAACGGTTTATGTTAAAGTCGTGAAATTCTGTATACTTCAATAAGTTGGAATGGAAAATTTTAGTGTTAATAATTGCTGCTATAACGTATTTATTATATTTTTTATTTTTTTAAATCAAATTATAGAATCGCAAAGATTTTTAGGTAAAAAAGGTCCTCTCATTTCATCTCGTTAGGATAGACTAGTCAGGAAACTTACTTGTTCTAAATCGATGCACGATTACTGGATATCGAAATGCATCTTAATAATTAAGTAGGTATCCTTGTACGCAAATACTTATTTAGTAGCCAACAATAATAAAACTAATTACTATTAAGGATTTAGCATTTATTCACAACATATGTTGAAAATGACCTCCATTCATCCCAATACACCCTTTATTTTTTTTTCATTGTATTGTATCCTTGCTCAAATATTGATAGAAAACCTGATGCCCCGATTCGAAAGATTCATATGGATTTTCATCCGCCCACACATGAGTATTGTGAGAATTAAAAATTCCATCTCGTGTGAACATAGCTTCGACTGTAAAGAGAACGTTCTTAACGAAATTTTTATTTAAACGCAATTGTTCCCTTCGCCATTGGCAAAACTGGATTCTTTGTGGCAGGTCATCAGACTGTAAGGCTTGAAATTTCTGCAAATGATATGGATATACTCTCTAACAATTTCTCACCCACTTTACAAATGCTTTCTTGAATAGCAATTCGTCCGACACTTATTCCTGGGTTTTATGTTACATTTTCTAAAACTCATTCTTCATTTTCTACAGTTCTGATGATCCGGCTTTTCCACAGTCATGTTTGAAATGCACAGAAGATTCCTTTTCGCATAATCTTCTATGCAGATTTGTAAATGCTTCTGTACGAGGAAATACTCTTCCGGGAATAGCCTCTGAATATAATCTTCTAGCTTCACATGCGTTCCCCTTTACCTTCCCGTACATAAAATGGATATTTGCCATTTCTTCGAAGGAATAATGGAATAATGGGCCATTTTGCACTTTAAAAATAAAAAATCTATTCTTTATTGCGTAAATGGTCCAGTTTTACAAAAATTCAAAGACAAAGATTAACAGTGACAGCGGCCTAAATAATTATTAAGATGTAGTTCGATATTCATATAATCGAGCATCGATTTAGAAAAAGTCACTTTTCTGGAAAATGTCTACCCTAACGAAATGAAATAAGAAAACCGTTTTTACCTAAAAATGTTTGCGATTTAATAATTTGATTTAAAAAAAATAAAAAATATTAAACAAAAATGTTATGGCAGCATTTACCAAGGAGACGCCCCTGTATGTAACGCTCCTTACTAAAATATTCAATTATTAATACAAATTGTTTTTCGGAAGATGCTTTATCCCCCCTACCTGCTCTTAAAGCCGAAGAAACCCGCCAAGACATTACCAGAATCCTTCGTCGTTCCAAACCCTCGAGATCCAATCTTTCATCGGACGAAAAACATGCCATACTTGAGTTACGCAGAAATTCAGACGTAACAATCTTTCCAGCCGACAAAGTGAATGCCACGGTCATACTTAATGTTGCTGACTATAAAATTAAAATATCTGATCTATTGGAGAATGCAGACTATAAACAAATTCCTAACGATCCTACAACATATCTAGAGAAGAAAAAAGGCCTTAATACCTCGAGAAAAATCTTCTCATATCCCAAAACTGTACAGTCTCCCAAAAATCCATAAGCGCATATCGTTCTAAATATCTTGCTAATTTGTGAGTTGGTACAAATTAGCAAGATATTTAGCGAAAACTCTACAGCCTACAGCCAGCATTGATATTCTTCGAAGGCACAGTATATCCGAAAGTATTATTCTTATTAGTTTCGATATTGTTTCATTATTTACAAACATTCCCCTTCCAGAAACTCTTGACATTATAAAAAACAAACACCACACATCAAAGGATATTCTTGATCTTATTGAGCATTACATTTCCTTTATCTCCAAAAATAAATTATTTAAACAAATTCGTGGAGCTCCTATGGGCTCCCGGCTTTCTCCGGTCAAAGCCAATATTTTTATGGAATACTTTGAAACTCAAGTCGTTAACACCAGTCCGTTGACACATACTTGCTGGTTTCCATATGTATATGATACCTTCGTCATTTGGCCAGACGGACCACAATCTTTAAATCTGTTCCTTTCGCATTTGAAGAGTATACATCCCCAGGTCCAATTTACAATGGAGACTGAAAACAATTCTGCTCTCCCTTTTCTTGACGTTCTAATATCAACAAGGCCAGACCAAGGATTATCCTATTCAGTCTATCGTAAACCCACCCACACAAACCGTTATCTAAATGCGAACTCACTTCATCATCCATTCCACGAGATCACAAAGATTGTCGGATAGGGAACATAGGCCAACAGAACTTAATTCCTTAGAAACGCGTCATTTCTTAGACATGCGTCAAATAAAAAGGCATATTAATAAAGTTCAGGTAACTGGTCATACCAACCAATCCACTAGATAATTGTCCCAAAACCCCAAAGTTCTTCTGACATACATCAAGGGAGTAACTGATAATATTTACCACGTATTCAGATCCCGTAAGATCGAAACGATATTTACAACAGGAAGAAATATATCCAGTTTCCTTAGACTAGTGAAGAATAATATTGCACAAAAGTCACATGGTGTCTATCAGACTATTTGTTCTGGCTGCTTCCAATCATATATCGGCCAAACCAATAGACGTATACAAAATCGCATCTACGAGCATTCTCTCGACCAAAGTAATCGCACCTATATATTCCTACAATCCCCGCATAATTCGTGAAGCAATTGAGATCGAAAAACGTCCAGACTGCTTAAACAACAGTGACGATGGTCTTAGAGTTCCAAATACATGGAAACCACTTATTTCCAAATTGTCCATTCGAAACCCTTCTAGTCAAACGTCCACCTCCCTTTACGCGGCCCTACCCCCCCACTTCACCTATTAATGCTGAGGTCGCGCCGTCCACGTTCTTTTTTAGTTATGAACTCTGAGGAGTAGGCAGATTGAGGCCTCGGAGTAAATCAACTAGATTCTCTTAAAAATGGCTTCAAAGTGGAAGCCGAAACGTCGAGATTTTACAAATTTAAAACGCGGTTTTACCCGAGAACCTAGAACCGACGGCAGAAGCCTTCCCGAGACCGCACCACTCGCATATAGATCGCTCCAGTGGTCGATTGTGCCAACCTTCAAACATCATGTGTCAAAATTTTATGACAATCTTATTTTATCTATATTTATTTCTAAACCGGTTCTTTTATCCGTCACCATTATTTTATCCTAGATCTCTCTTAATGATCTCTACAATCATGTTAATATATTTAGATCGTCTACATACCCTACTATTCAGCTTTCATTAATTATCACTGTTCTATTTACTGAGGGACTATATTAAAGTGGAGCCACATTAGCTGTGGTATCTGAGACGTCAGCCTTACGATACGGCCCTTAATGTGGAGCGGGTTCGAATCCCGTACTAGGCAAAAAAGTTTTTCTAAAATTCTTGTGAATGTTTCTAGGTAAGAGTGTAAAATCTGACAAGGAATCACCCCTTAGTCACGCCAGTTTGAGGCTGGGTAAGGCCGGATGCCTTCTAAGAGATTTTCTACGTTGGTCACTCGCCAGTCGGTAGGCTTCTCGAGATACTTTCGGTTAAGCACAAAACCAAGGGTTGATAGCCCGAGGGGTGAGCTGACCGGAGTTTTCGGTAGCTGATGACCGTGGTTCGGATCCCACGTTAAGTTGTAGGTCCAGTCGCTAAATAGCCTTCTCAGTTGTTGATGCGCCTCTAACCCCAAAACTGTACTTTTACTATATTAAAGTAAAGCTTTCAATAATTTTAATTGTTTATGTATCAATATCCCTAACCAACCAAACTAACATTATTGTAAGTGTTTTGAAACATTTCTTTCAATCATACGTTAGTGGTATGCTTTTAGTGGGTACTTGCAGAAGAAAGCTTTATATCCATAATACTTTTCACTTACTCCTTAATAAAACAATTTTATTATAATTGCTATCTGAAGCCTTTGACATTAAGTATTATATTAGAGTTGTTCGAATGTCTAGAAATTTTAAGCACGTCCGACGAAAAATCGTTTGGCTAAAAGTGTTCTGGTGTTACTTATAGAGAAAACTTCAAATGGATTAACGTAAAAAGAATGTCCTTTCTAAAACTAGAAAGTAGGTGTAAGTGCAGGGTATGTTTTTAAAAGCCACACTACGGGTTTGTTTGCTTCTCTTTGCGAAATAACGTACAGTTTTAAAAAGGAAAGCTTAAGCGCTCATATATACCGAGGAACAACGTGTACATATCTGAATTAAACTGAAAAAACGAATACAGTTTTTGATTGTTTATCTTTATGTTTCTGAAACTAAGTGATAAAAATGACATTTTTATCATGTCGTGAATTATAGGGCCATTTTTTAGTTTGTCCGAACTTCTGCTAGGGGTCGTTGACAAACTAACGAACTGTAAGATTTCGCGTTCGCGGACTTGCCTATCCCGACTCTCAGAGCAATGCGTCTTGTTCTTACTTTTACGATTTTCGGTTATGCGAACAACAATTTCTTCTTGACAATGGTCATCCACCCCTATATAACTTGCTACTGTACATTTGTTTTGGTGGCGATGAGGTTATGAGGCCAGGGGTCTGCTAGGGGGTCCAGTCTAGAGACATCCGTCTCCTGTGGGATAATTCCAAAGGGTGTGAAATAGAAGCCTGTTACCTCACTATAAGTGAACACAGATTTCGTTTTCTGAGAAAAACAGACCAGCTCCTATTAGGGAAATTGATGGAGCTATAAATAAGTTCCAACTCTATTTTATAATAAAGAAAAAATTTACGAACACGCCACAATCATTCAGAGTTTATTTATTAAAATTCTTATTGGATGACTATTGCCATCCACGCGACCTCTCATGTAACTTAGTTACACGCGACCATTGGAGGTTTAAAATATATGACTCAACTTTGAAAACACTCTGTATAAACCTCAAGTATACCAAAGAGCTACTAGAATTAACCTACTAGGAATAATGTTAAAACATCGGAAAACCAACCGATGAACCAAGGTGGAAGATGCGAAATGATCCTGCACATTAAAATTGAATTGTGCAGGATATGTTGCAAGACATAGAGAACAATGAAGTGACAAAATTACTAAATGGGGGCCTTGGACAGAGCGAAGAAGCTTGAGAAGACTACAGTGCTGCTATGACAAATTAAAACGACTAGCAGGTTGGAATTTCTTTCAGGTAGGCCGTCCGCGGTGGTCTGGTGAATTAATCGCCTACCTGGCAATCCAAAGGTAGCTGGTTCGATTCCAGTTCTCGGATGGGTGTTTTCCTTTAATTCTTCTGCCCTACACACACACTTATATACACTCACATATACACACACACACCCACACCTATCCACATCTAAATGTCTGTGATTGTTTCTAGGCAAGAGTGTAAAATCCGACAACAAATTACCCCTCAGTCACGCCGGTTAAAGGCTGGGTAAGGCCGGATGCCTTCTGAGAAGTGTTCTACATTGGTCACTGGCCAGTCGGTAGGCTTCCTGATAGACTTATGGGTAGGCACATAACCAAGGGTTTATTGCCTGAGGGGGATGCTGGCCTGGGTTTGTCGGTAGCTGATGACCACGGTTCGGAACCCATGTTAAGCTGTAAGTCCAGGCGCTAAATAGCCTTAGATGCTGATGCGCCTCTAACCGTAAATCCTTTCCTTTTTCTTTCAGGTAGCGCGGAATAAAGAAAGACAAAATAATATGAGAGAAGAGAAAAAAAGACAAAAATTGAAACGAAAACTATCTCCCTTAAAACGAAAACTATGAAAATCTGAAACGATGGATACGAAAAGCGTCTAAAACACGAAGAACGAATTAATTAACTTACCGTTAGTTTTCCTGTAGCGGGAGTTATCTCAGAGCGATCCTGGAACAAGAACAAAGTTTAGCAAATAAATTTAAATTAAGCCTGTGTCAATATTGGGCATATCTATGGACTAATGTAGAAGTTGTAGTCGATAATTTCACTAGGTTTCCGAATTAACGTAGTTTGGGGCCTGGTACGGCAACATTTCTCTTCCTGCTTTGTAGCAGTTAAAAACAGTTTTAATCAAGTTTTGTTTTTGTTTGTTTATTAACGCCGGTGTGTGCGGCGAAACTTTTTTGTCGATTAAAAAAACCCCTCAGCGAAATTACATTACACGAGTTTTAAATAGTAATTAAATTTACCTTTTTTTTTAGAAATTTAATAACGATGTTCTGTCTGAGTAGGAATTTTTAAGGGGGGAGATACATATAAACGCGTGAATTTTATTTGATTTTGATCCCCAAAAATATAAAAAGTGCCCATCTTAGGGTTTGAATCTCATTAGACACTAGTAGGAGCCTCCGGGCTAACTAAAAAACCTGGCTGAAGAAGTCGAAGTCGAGTCGACTTGATTTTGAATCCTTCTTGTATCCTTTTTTTACACGCTTTATTAGGTAGGTAGTACGCTTCGTAGGTAGTAGGTTACAATTAGAGTTCTCATATAAATAGAACACAGTTTAGTTTTAAAATTAGATTAAATCATCTCCCGACGATACCAAAAAATAAGGCCAATCGTAGTGAATTGACACCAAAACATAAACCATTACTTGGCAGATCAATATCCCACTTGAATAATTTAAACAATATAATCATAATCCGATAAAGAATTTTAAAGTGGCAACTAATACAAAATTCCGAAAGGAAAGTGACCCTGTGGGAACCCTCTGCAACAGAGCAGTCCGCTCCTGACTATGCGAAACCATTTAAAATTTACATCGGCTAAAGTTAATGCAAACAATAGTTGATTATGTGCTTAATCTTGAGTCGGCCCTTTAATGTTTACATTGGTGTTTTATAAAATCCCTCATAATCCCACCGGAAGTTTAGGTGAAATTGCAAACGAGCCGTTCCGTGGCGGAGTAAATTAAACTCGGTTTACTTTGGTCAAAAAGATGATCGCAAATAGATAAACAGTAATATTTGTAGTAATCTATATAAACTATGGAGTTTACATATTCTGTTTCAAGGAAAAGATTACTCATTCGAAATGAAACTTCTTATACAGAGCCTTTATTTAATCCATTTAATCCGTTGACAATAAACACGATAAATTGGTAATGATCAATGCGAAATCGTTAATTTTCTTAAACACGACATACGTTTATTATTTTTCTATTAAAACAATGTAATCAAAATTTCTTCGATGAGGTCATTCTCAGTCAGTTTGTGTCGAGATACGGTCCCGCAAACACGGAAGTTTTGTTGTTACGTTCAAGCTTGGTTATAAATTTTATTTTTCGGTTAAAAAGTGTTCGTTCTACCAAAGAGGAAAGATGTCAAGATCAACACTAGAAGAAGCACACTCACGTCATTGTATGCTATTTTTGTTCGATCGAGGAATTAAGGCAAACGAAGCAGTGAAAAAAAATACCGATACTTAAGGAGATGTTCTGAAACTAACAAGTGTCATAGATGGTTTAAAAGTTTAAAAATGGAAATAGGAATCTCAAAGATGCCGCACGAAAAGGACGACCCCAAAAATTAGATGATATCCTGAAGAGGATGGTGGATTCAGATCCTCGTCAAACAATTAAGGAATTATTACTAAAGATTGGATGTCCATGGTCTACAGTTCAGGATCATTTTCGTTGCATAGAAAACTTGTACAGGCAAATAATTTGGTTTCCTCATGAATTGACGGAGACGGCACTCGATCAACGGCGTGCCATCTGCGCGTCTCTTTTGTCTCGGTATGAAGCCGATCCGTTTTTGCGACGAATTGTAACTGGAGATGAGAAGTGGGTGCTATACAATAATCTTGTACGACAATGACTTTCTTCCGGAGAAGCACCTGTTCCGACAGCTCGACCATCACTTACAATAAAGAAGGTCCTTTTTTGTGTATGGTGGGATTTTTCTGGAATAAATTGCTTGAATCTGGTCAGACCGTTACAGCGACAGTGTATTGTGAACAACTCGAGCGAATGAAGCAAGAGGTCATAAAAAAACGGACGAAAGCACGATCGGTTCGTGCCTCAATTTTAAACAGAACAGGATCAATTTTAAACAGGAACCCTTCTACTTTTGGCTGAGTTCTTGTGGCCAGATTGCGATGAATTTTGGCAGAATCGATTCTTCTTGCTTCGTTTAGTACTCACAATTGTTATTCGAGGCGAGGATGACGCCACCCCACTTGTACTGGGTTGCGACTCTAAATTTTCGTCGCTAGCGATAAACACCTGTGGCGCGGTGCTCGGCCTGCGGGTGACTGAAGGGGACGCGGTTACGCGTGCTTACATATTTGGTATAGGTTTCGTCAGCGCGATCCGGTCACAGGCAGAGCGTGCAAGACAGAGTTCCCTGTCAAAACGATCTCGCACAGTCGGATTACCATCTTTTCAAATCGTTAGAGAAGTGAAAAAGCACTTGGAAAAGTTTTCCAATGAAAAATCGAAGGACTTTTTTTAAAAAGAGAACCGAGTAACTGCCTTTACTCTGGCAAAAAGTGTTAGAAAATGATGGAAATTATTTTGTTAACTAGTATTTAAGATTTCTATAATAAATAAATCTATTTCGACAGAAAAAAAAATTGATTACTTTTCGGTAAAACTAATATATATGTTTCTAAATCATTCCGGGTGTCGATCCGTTGATCCTGTGAAGAGACTGATGTTGGAGTCAGTTGGACTCATCAGTCGAAGCGGACAGGACAATACTTGAAAATGCCAAATGCGACTCTTCACAGGAGACTCTTCACCGTCGCGACTCTTCAGACTCTTCACCGTCGCGATTCTTCACAGGATCAACGGATCGACACCCGGAATGATTTAGAAACATTATCTACCATCCGTGAAAATGTTAGATGTTATATATATATATATATATATATATATATATATATATATATATATATATATATATATATATATGTAATGATAGTTTCTCGGGTATCCCGTGGTAGTAGCTGAATGTCCACTGATGGACGGTTTCGCTGACGTTTCGATGGAATCTCATCCATCATTTTCAAAGCGTTTACTCGACGGTGTTTCGACGACAAATGCTCTGCTGGTCGGTCTATCCAGTCGGGTTTTGTCTGTTGTCGGCGCGACGTCATTGGTCGGTTGATTCCGGCCAATGAGAGCCCGTGTTTGGCTACGTGTTTGCGGACCCGTTGTCAGTAGCACAGCTTGTATGGATGGAGAACGATCTCGTTGTCTCGCTCTATGTTGATTTTACTCGGAAGTCCGATAAAATATGTTTCCAAGCATGTGGTAATCTTTGGGAATCATCTCGGCTCTTTAGGTTGTTAGGCCTTTATTTATATATATATATATATATATATATATATATATATATATATATATATATATATATATATATATATATATATATATATATATATATATATATATATATATATATATATATATATATATATATATATATATATATATATATTGTTTTTCAATGTCTTATTAGGAACAGTAGATCTTGCGTGCTCGTCCCCTCCTAAATGCACATTATGTTTTCTCCATTGTTCCTTATCATTTTCTTCAATATTCTGGTTATAACCTTTTTGGTATGGCTGTCAATGTTATTCCCCTATAGTTATTCCAATCTCTCTTGTCGCCCCCTTTATATATTGACAATATTATTCTAGAGTTCCATTCCTAATTAGTAAAAGTCCCAATTACCTTTCTCATAATGCCATTCAACCATCCTGTAAGCTTTCTTACTCCTTCCTCTCCCATATATTTTATCATTTCTGGTATTTGTAGTAGTCTCTCTACCCGATACCTTTCCCAGTTTTAATTTATCGATACTTAAATATATGTTTTAATACAATATAATGATAAAAAGAATCATATTTTCTAACATTGTAGAAGAAATAACTATCAGAATGTCTGAAAATTTGAAAATAATGATACTGGAAATATATAGTCCTCAATGGATTATTGAATGTGATATTCTTTTATGTAAAAGACCTTTTATATACAGTGTGTCGCATTTAAGATGAAGACAACCGCATTACTCCGCTATTTGAAGGAATACAGATTTGAATTTTTGCACAGTCATACAGGTGGATGGGTCACATTTTTTAAGATACTTTTTTCGATGTATCTAACGCGAATCAAAGTATCGAGAATTGACCCTGAATTTATGAATTCGTAGTAAGCTTAGTTTAAACTTCAGATTTCAGTTGAGCATCTTAAAAAAACGTCACCAGCCCGTGTCAATCCACAGCAAGATCCAGGCATCTTCAGCATGCTTCCAACATTTACTGTCCTGGGCTTCTCTCTGGTCTTGGTCATTTGGGTTCAATATACTTAACGATGTCATCAGTCCATCGTGCTTTCGGTCTTCTTCGTGGACGTTTGCGATCAAACGGTATCCACTCCAGGATTGCCTTGTTCAATCTATCGTCTCATCGCCTCGCTATATGGCCTGCCCATCTCCATTTCAATTGCTTTACTCTTCCAATGATCTCACACACTTTCGTTTATTCCCTGATCCATGCGCAGGACTTTCTGTCTTGTCTTGTAATACCAAGCATACATCTTTCCATTCTCCTCTGTGCTACCCGAAGTTTTTGAATTGATTGCGATGTGAGTGTCCAGGTTTCACTTCCGTATGTCATAACGGGTAGAACGCACTGATCGAAGACTTTTCTTTTCAGCCAAAGTGCTTTAGTTTACTGTCAATAAATCTCTATTGTTATATGTAATCCAGATTCAATTTAAAATAGAGTGAATTTGAACAAATAATTTTGTTTTATTTATTAATAATTTTTGTTTTATTTTATTTAATTTTTATTTTAATTACTAATTTTTATTTTTTTTTGTTTTGTATTGTTAATACTTATTTATATATATATATATATATATATATATATATATATATATATATATATATATATATATATATATATTTGGTGAGCATTAAGTAGGACTTCGATCGGGCGGATCCATAAGCATATGATTCTATTGACCGCGAATCTTTATTCCAAATCTTGAAAGAACAAGGACCAGATCTGAAAACGCTGGCAATTATTAAACCAACAATAACTAACACAAGGTCAAAAGTTAAATTCAAGAGTAACATCTCAGAGCCCTTCAAAATTAAAACTGAAGTGAGACAAGGGGATGGACTCTCGCCACTCGTATTTAACTCTGTTCAAGAAAAAGTAATACAGAAGCGGCGTAAAAAAAAGTCGGCCCTGAATATTGGCTAGCCCATTAAACTTGGGACAACCAACATCAAAATTGATTGTCTGGCGTTTGCTAATGATCTAGCCATTTTGGCTCAGATAAATAAAAACAGATTGAAATCCTAAAAGAAATAACGGAAAAAGTAGTACTCCAAATTTTTTGCAACCTGCAACAGACTAAGAACACCATTTCTTAAAACAAAATATGGTAACATCAGACGAGTCTCTCAATTCAAATATTTGAGTGAAATAATCATGGAAAACGGGTTGGAAAAAGCGGCCAATAAGGGTAGATATCAAAAAATGGAAACTGTATTGAGACTTACACAAAATATTTACAACAAAAAATTCATATCTAAAAACACAAAACTGAGACATTAAAACACAGTTATTAAGCCAGAATGTCTATATGGGGCAGAAACGCTCATTTTCAATAGAAAAAGAGACATCGAGAAGATCGAAAAGAAGGAAAGAAAACCATAAGAAAAATCTTTGGCCCCAAACAAATAAATAGCACAACATACCGACTTCGAAAAAACCAAGAAATCAAACAATACACATATATACATAGCGATATGAGAAAAAGAAGACTTAAGTTTTACGGATACATAAAACGGATGAATCCGAGTAGGCTAACTAGACAAATAGTCGAATTTTATGAAAATAGGAGTAGAGCTAAAGTAGAAATAATTAAATGGATTGCTGCAATTAAAGAGGACTTAAGATCAGCAAATATTACACAAAGTGAAATTCAGGATAGAGGCTGTTCCAGACACAAGAATGACGTTTGGGAGGTTAGCCGGAAAGAAAAATGTAGGAAGACTGGAACAACTTGGTCTGACCAAGGGAAAAAGTCTCATAGCAAAAGAATGAAATATTTTCTCCGTGGATTCTCTTTCTCACCTTGTCCCCGATCTCCCTGAAACTTCACTCTCTGAGACGACGTTCCACCTATGTATCTTTTTTCTGTACGTTCTTCTGTCTTCAGTCTCTGTTGGATCTATTTGTGCCTTCCCCAGATTATTTCTGATTTGTGTGATCTATGGTATTATTAACTTGACCCCTTGTATGTATGTAAGAATTCTGTTGGTGAGTCTTGTTGATGTGAGTTTACTGATATGTCCATAGAATTTCAATCTTCGTTCTCTTATGTCCTCCGTTACGTTGGATATTCTCTCTGTGGTCTTCCTGGAATGTCGTCTGTATCATTCCTATGTTAGTTTTGGGCCGAGAATTTTTCTCATAATTTTGCGTTCTTCTTTTAGTGTTTTCAATGCCGCTTTTTGTGTAGAGTATAAGTGTATTGCTTGTGTATAGTGCCTCTGGTTTGATTAATGCCTTGTAGTGTTTTATCTTTAATCACAACAACTAGAAACTGTTTGTTCACAACTCTTTTCTAGTTGTGATCCTTGGGGAGTAGGCAGATTGAGGCCTCGGGGCAAATCAACTAGATTGTCTTGATAACGGCTGCAAAGTAGAAGCTGAGACGTCGGGAATTTACAAATATAAAACGCGGTTCTACCCAATAATCTAGTAATTCTAATATTACTGACCGAGTAAGCCTTTCCTAACATGAAATTGACATTATTTCCATTGTATTTCTTCCCTTGCTCTTGGTTTCATACTAAATATAGCGTTTTCACCAAACTAAAGACTAAAGAAAATATAGATACAACAAATACTAAATGTAAAAGATGGTGAAATTTCAAAGGATATGAAGACAATGGCATTAAACACATACAATGGAAGAAACGGTTAAATGAAGAATTAGAAAATTTTCCCCAATTCGACATCGAAGTAGGTAAAAGTCGGGTGATGAAAGAAAGAAAAGAGAAAGGGGAGTAAAATTAAACCTACCAATTAATTGTTCCAAAAGAACCTTGCACTATTGAATCTTGCACCTAAGGATTCATTAAATTTAATTATCTCTCCATCATTATTTTCAAGTTATAGGTGTGAATGAAACATTAATAATACTATTCAATATTTGAATTTACCTCGTCTCGGCCTCCGAATTGTTTCAGTACACGAACTGCATTCGCAATAGCAGACAACTAGTTTCGGTGCATTAGCCGGAACTTGTCGGAATTTCGCCAAGAACTGTAGATAATTAAGGCCCGGGCGAGAACGTCGTTTCGTGTTTAGTTTCGCCCTGGTAATTTCAGGATCATCTCCACGGCTATGTGCGGAATCTCCAGTTCCATCTCGGCCGTCGTCCCTTGGTATTATAGAAGTAAAAATAGCCACTGAAAAGTCCCAGTTCCTCTCGCCAGAGATTATTTTTCTAATAAAGTTATTAATCGGAAAATCAGTTTTATAACTTATACCATCAATCAAGAATAGACATATTTTTCAAATATCTGATAGAAGACTTTTCTGATATAATTTCTACTTTACTCTATTTATTTATAAGAAAATAATCAGCAGAAAATGAACATGGAAAAGTCCATTTGGACTAACAAGTTAAATTGATTACATCATATCAAACGATAAAACAATATTTTGGAATTGTACTGTCCTTAACCGTTTTAACGCTGAAAGAGACTATAGAATGGTATGGACAAAGTTTAAGATAAATTGTCGAAGATAATGGGTACACGGGCGTAGCCAAGGGGGGGGGGGGGGGGGGTTTGGGGGTTCACACCCCCCCCCCCCCCCCCGAAATAAGCCAAATATTACCTAATATTATACCGAAAAAATACGAGGAGTGAAGAGAACCAAACTATTTGCGATTCTGGCTGACGAAACCACCGACATCGGGCATGTAAAACAAGTCTCGTTATGTCTTCGATATGTTGATTTTACAGATAATAAACACCATATACTTAAAGATATGTTCCTTGAGTACATTCCAACGGTCGATGTTTCAGGATCCGGTCTCGCAAATCTTATTATTACAGCTGTGAAAAAGCATGGACTTGAATGTTCTCATGTGGTTGGTCAAGGTTACGATGGGGCTGCAGCTATGAGTGGGTATTTGCACGGTGCCCAAGCTTATGTTCGCCAAGAATGTCCTCTTGCTCTTTATGTACACTGTAGTGCACACTCTCTCAACCTTGCTATTGCTGATTCATGTTCATTAGTAAATGTCCGAAATTGCATTGGGATTGTGCAGTCTGTTGGTTCCTACTTTCGACATTCTGCTCAATGCACTGCTTTGTTGAAAGAAAAAATTCAAGAGCTACTACCCGTCGGTAACCAAAAAAGCTTGCTCTCAATGTGTGAAATACGGTGGGTCCACAAACATGAAGCTATTATAAGATTCAGGGAAATTTATACAGCGATTGTGAATGCTCTCGAAAAACTCCAATTTAATCACAATAAGGAAACATCGCAACAAGCCGCCCAATTGCTAAGTACGCTTCGATCTTCGGATTTTGTGATGTGTTTAGTGATTCTTCAAAAAGTTATGAGCTATACATTGTCGCTATCAAAACAATTACAGACAATTGACATCGATCTTATCACGGCATTCAAACATGTAGATGATGTTATTAATGTCTTACAACTCCTGAGAAACAATACTGACGTCGAATATCTTCATCTCTATGAAGACGCAAAGGTTTTACTGGAAGAAAATGGTGGTATACTGCGAATGTCACGCGTCGTCGGAAGACAATTAAATAGACCGAACATTCCTGCATTGGATCTATGCACGTATTACAAAATTAATTTGTTCATTCCATTTCTTGATCATACAATTCAACAATTGGTTGAAAGGTTTATCCAAACATCGTAAAGTAGTATCAGTATTATATGGTGTGCTACCTTCAAATTTTACTGCCAGTTCTGAAATTGAAGAAGCAATTTCCATGTACTCGTCACTGCTAGTGACTATCTAGTTTGGAATGCCTAGATATGTGCGATAAAAACCTTTACCCTAATATTTACACATCAAATTACTACAAATCTTGGCTACCATTCCTGTATCCACTGCTACCCCAGAAAGGTCTTTCTCGAACCTAAGGAGACTGAAAAACTATTTACGAAACACTACAAGTGAAAACAGACTTAATGGTTTGGCTCTCATGAACATTCACTATGGAACAGAAATTCATGCAAATGAAGTAGTGGATATATTTAAAAGAAAAAACCGAAGATTTCTTCGTTAATAGTTTTAGATTTAGCGCAGAGGAACGAAATTAATTTAACCATTTCATATAAAGTTAAGAACTTTATAAATATGTCGTAATTTTTCCGATGAATATATAGATATAAAATTTCATGTAAGTATAGTTTTGTTGTTTTATTTACTTCAAACTAAACCCATAACCCCCCTCCCAAACTAAATCCTGGCTACGCCCGTGAATGGGTAAGAATGGTAAGGTCAAAGAAGGGCAAAGTGGATTATGGAAAGTTGCTGTAGAGTGGCAATGAGTTTGAAATTGCTTTGTCGAACCGCTTTGCTGTGTTGCTAAAATCGAAGGAGATGGAAATAACAGAGCAGTATGAAGAAATTATCAACAATTTGCTTGAAACGGTAGCACCAGCCGAAAAATGTTTCAAACACAAAAAAATCACACACCACAAAACTACCACAAAAAAATGATAAGGCTACTGGAAAGGGCAGTGTAAAGATCGAAATGGTAAAACCTGGTACATAAAATACTGGCAAAATTGTAATCAAAATGCTCCAAAGAATAAAAAAATTCCTTTACTTATGGAACTTATGGAAAAATGCTGAAGTGATTTATCTTCATAAAAAAGGAGCTCAGGAGAATTAAAGAACTACCCCCAATAAACTTCCTAATGTAATGTACAAAGTTTTCACCCAGATAATAACTAAAATAATATTAAGAACACTGAATGACATACAACCAAGAGAGTAAGCAGGGTTCAGAAGTAGATTTAGTACAATGGATCAAATCCAGGTTATCATACAGTCCTTTAATTAAATGCCTTTTCATCATTTGACTCAATTGACATTAGACAGGTAGGCCGGTCAAATTAGACAGAAAAATAAGAGTGAAGGTACATAAATTTACATCAAATTGGAAGTGAGTAAAATTGTTTAAAACATAATTAAAAAGAACATTTCAAAATTCCCCATCTTTTCGGTACGTGGAAAAAAATTGACTCGAGCCCAAAGGTCAAAAAAATGGTATTTTCATCAAAACAGTAAGTTTTATCGTAAAATTACCTTAGACAAAAATTATAGACCATAAAATTGTCTATAAAAAAGATATCAATATTTTTTTTCCTAAGAGCTACCGTTCCTGAGATATAACGATTTAAAAAGTTGTAAGCGTCATAATATGCATAAGTACGTTACGTATATACATATCTGTAGCTGCGAGACTGCGAGAACTACGAGAATATCAGGTACAATGAAACCCAGTCCTTAATTTATACACCAGTGTAACCTTGAGACAACATCTGTCTCTCTGTTCAATTGTGTGCGTGGCTAGGGCCGTATACCTGCTTTATGTCAGAATACCCAATAAATGAAATACCGTTAGTCTTGAGCGTCACTTCGTAGTGAAAACACGTGTTTATTCTAACCTATTTCGGGCTGTTTTGAGTTTTATAATAAAAATGTCAAAACATTTATTTGTGCTAAACTTTTAACTGAAAGTGAAAATGTTACTGTTGAACGTGGTATGAAGACATTAATCAATGCAAGTATCGAACGAGCTGATGAATGAATCACCAACAGTAGAGGATTCGTTTGCTACCAACGAAGAGGCATGCGATACATCGCTACTGAAGTACTTACACCCAGGATGAAGAAAAAGAAGAAGTAATTGAAGATTATGAATCGGAAGAATAAATGTTTCTGTTTTTTAATTTCCATCGCTTTTATCAATTCCAACCCTTGCTAATATCTGTTATTATGCGATAGTTTCCAATTAAACAGAATCACAACAGACTTGGGGAAACCACGTTAAAAAAACGCGTATACTACCTCAAAAGTTGCATGGAAACGTGTGCATATTATGACGCTTACAACTTTTTGAATCGTTATATCTCAGAAACGATGGCTCTTAGGAAAAACAATTATTGATACCTTTTATATAGATAATTTTATAATCTATAATTGTTGTCCAATTTTTTGACCTTTGACCTCGAGTCAATTTTTTTCCACGTACCGCAACGATGGAGAATTTTGAAATGTTATTTTTAATTATGTTTTGAACAATTTTACTCACTTCCACCTTGATGTGAATTTAAGTACCTTTGAGTGTCTAGATTGACCGGACTAAAGCCTAATATAGTGTTTAAAAACAAACTCCCACTTTGTATCAAAAAGAAAAGTCTTTGGTCAGCGCGTCCTCTCTGTTAAAATATGAGCAAATAAAAAGTGATACTCACACCACAATCAATTCAAAATCTTTGCGTAGCACATATGGGATTGGAAATGTGTATGCTTGACATTAAAAAGCGAGACAGCAATACCTGCTCCTGGATCAGAAAACATATGAAAGTAAATAACATCATTAGAAGAGTAAAGAATTGAAATGGAGATGGGCAAGCCATATAGGGAGGTGATGTAAAGACAGATAGATCAAAGCAATTCTGGGATGGATACCGTTTGATCACAAATATCCACGAAGAAAACTGAAATCCCGATGGGCTGATGATAATATCAAGTATATTGAACCCGATCCCTAGAAGAGAGCTTAACACTTCGCGAGTTAGAAGAATGCTGAAGAGGAAGAAATAAATATTTTCATTGTTAAAAACCCGAACAATTCTCTTGTTCATTCTTGAACGAAACAAACACCGTTGAAAATATACCACACGATATGTGTGAAAGAGTAACCAAAAATTGGCTCTTTGGAATGTATTTTACCAGAGGAAGCCGAGGGAGGCATTTTAACGACATTATTTACATTACGTCATTATTTCTTATTCAAAATAAAATAAAAATAAACGGATTAGCACTTGTTGTTATCACTGTGCCTTATTTTAAAATTTGGACACATTTTTAATGAAAAACCTTTCATTAAACATTTAATACAAGTTTCTTCTTAGTAAGAGTATTCTCGATCTGAATATATTTCTGGCAGAATCGATATCCATGTGGGATAATGTAATTTATATGCTGATTATGTATTTTATCCCAAAATAACATAGTCTTAATAGGTTTTTTTAGAATAAAAATTGTTTTATATAAAAGAATATCACAATCAATAATCCATTGAAGACTATATGTTGCCAGTATCATTAATTTATAATTTTCAGACATTCTGATAATTATTTTTTATGCAATGGTAGACAATATGTTCCTGTTTGTCAATATATTGTTTTAAAACATATATCTTTTTTAAGCACAGATAAATTAACACGGAGAAAGGCACCCGGGAAGGGAGACTGCTACAAACACCAGAACTGATAAAAAATGTGGGAGAGGAAGAATTAAGAAGGCTGATAGGATTGTTCAATGACATTATGAGAAAGATAATTGGGACTTTTACTAATTAGAAATGGAACTCCGAAATAATATTACTAACACATAAAAGGGGTGAGAAGAGAGATTGGAATAATTATAAGGAAATAACATTGACAAGCATAACAGGAAGATTATGACAAGAAGATTGGAGAAAAATATAAGGAACAATGGAGAAAACACAATGTGGATTTAGGAGGGGAAGGAGCATGAGAGATCTACTGTTCCTGAAAAGATCATATATATATATATATATATATATATATATATATATATATATATATATATATATATATATATATATATATATGTATATATATATATATATATATATATATATATATATATATATATATATATATATATATATATATATATATATATATATATATATATATATATATATATATATATATGATACCGTATATATATACATATATATATATATATATATATATATATATATATATATATATATATATATATATATATATATATATATATATATATATATATATATATATATATACCAGGTGTCCCATTAAGGATGAAAAATTGTACTAAAAATGATCATGAGAAATTCACCAAAAATATTTTTAAGCTTCTAAAACGACCGCAAGAGGGCGTGACGAGTTAAACATTTTTAAAAATCATTTTTTTGTGTATTTTCAAGTGTTAACCGAGTAAGAAAAATTCTCAGTTATAATTAGCAAACTGTCTCCTACAACTTTGTTTTATGATATTTTGTCGTAATTTCACGAATAGAGGGGCGGGGGGGAGTTTTACCTATTGAGATAAAAAGTCGTCTAATGTCCGTTTGCCTTAACCGATTTTCCTCAATTTGGATTCATTTAAAAGGGAATTGCTGGGACAATCAGATAATCTGGGAGATAAATTATTTAGTTTATAAATGAAACCGCGAGGTGGCGTTACATTCAACAATAGTTTTTTTGAAGTTTTGTTCCGTTTTTTCAAATGGAATGGTACAGCTTTTATTACATGGCTAGAAAGGTAATTTAAAGAGAAATCATCCAGTGAAAACCCAAAATCGATATCTCTGACATGTCAAGAGATATTTCGATTTTTCTGAAAAAATCAGTTATTATTTCACTACGACCTGCATTAAGTTAAAACAATATTAACCTAATGTTTGCCTTCCTTCACACTTTACCCAGGCTTAGGACTGGTCCAAATTCTTCGTGGCATATTAATTTGGAGCATGTTTAAAGGCCAACGGGCCAACAACGAAGATAATAATAATAACAACAGTCAAATAAAATTAACAGCACAACAGTCTAATAATTAACGGAATCTGAACTTTAACGCCTTTCTAAATGTTCAAAATGCCTTCCATCCTTAGAAATGCAAAGATTTATATTTCGACGAGCACTAAAAACGGCAGCTTCAATTTCCGCTCTTGAAATGCTGGTTATTGAATTTTGAATTATTTCAATCATGTTTTCTCGCGTGGTAGGATGAGTTTGAAAAACAAGGTCTTTTAGTCTTCCCCACAAGTAAAAATCGAGGATTGTCAAATCCGGTGAGCGCGAAAATAAACTACCCCGTCTTATCCAACGATTTGGAAACGAAGCATCCAAGAAGTTTCGAACCACCTGCGAGAAGTGGACAGGGCATCCATCATGCTGGTACCACATTTGTCTTCTTCTTTCCAACGAAACATCTTCCATTAGTTCTGGCAGTCCATTTTGTAAAAAATTTAAATATGTTTCATTATTCAAATGTAAAAATAAAGGGACCAATAATTTTATCTCCCAAAACACCACACCATACGTTCACACTCCATCTATTTTGGTGGTTGATTTCTAACATCCAGTGTGGATTAGCAACTGCCCAGTAGTGCATATTATGTAAGTTAACGCCTCCATCACTGCTAAAGTAGCTTCATTAGTCCATAGTATGCGTTTTAAGAATTGTTTATTTCCACTACACATATTTTTTAACCAGTGACAATAGTCTAATCGTCTGTCGAAATCGTTATCCAAAAGGGCTTGGCATAAGACAACATGATAGGGGTGCAGCTTGTTATCTCTTAAGAGTCGATGAACGGATGTCTTGCTAACACCTAATTCTTCAGATATTTCTGTCTGATACTTAAATGGGGGTTGGTTTCAACATAAACCAGAACATTTACGATATTATCTCCATTACGAATCGAACGTAACCTGGTGCGGACTGGATCTGGATGCACAATTCCTGTTTCTCGTAAGCATCTTGCTAGACGTGTAAACACCTTCTTCGAATAATGCCTTCTTTCGGGATATTGACTTGCATATTGCCGCTCTGCAATACATGCATTTTCAAAACATTGGAAATACACCGCCAACATGTCATAGGGCTCGTTATTCGTAAAAGGCATTGTTAGATATTATTATAATAATTATTAATAATCAATAAATGCAATGTTGAAATGTAATGCATTTCAAAACTGACAAGTTAATTTGACTGTTTTTGTTTGTTTCCATGGTTCCCTTCTTACACTCTGTGTCTAATGTACCTAAGGATTGCATGCATTTATTTGGAAACTCGAAAACCCATAATTTCATTCATCCATTCATTTAGTTTAAAAGAAAGAGTAGGTATATTTATTAATGACTGATTTCAATATTCTGTCAAGTAGTATTTAAGCATCACAAAAGAGAAAATGCAACAATTGGGGAAAGGCATTGTTTTCGCTTATGTAATTAAATTAGAAAATATTATCAAGGTCAGGATTAGAACATTTATGATGATTGATACTGAATAGATAATTTTATTTTTTAAATAAAATTGTTTCGGTTGCGATTGCGACCTAAATATTAAGACCAATTTTTAACTTAATATTACGGTAAAAATTAAAACTAACTGATTTTTTTCAGAAAAATCGAAATATCTCTTGACATGTCAGAGATATCGATTTCGGGTTTTCACTGGACGATTCCTCTTTAAATTACCTTTCTTGCCATGTAGCAAAAGCTGTACCATTCCATTTGAAAAAACTGAACGAAACTTCAAAAAAACTCGCGGTTATATTTATAAACTAAATAATTTATCTCCCAGATTATCTGATTGTTCCAGCAATTGTCTTTTAAATGAATCCAAATTGAGGAAAATCTGTTAAGGACTTTTTATCTCAATAGGTAAAACTCCCCCCACCCCCCCTCTATTCGTGAAATTACGACAAAATGTCATAAAACAAAGTTGTAGGAGACAGTTTGCTAATTATAAATGAGAATTTTTCTTACTCGGTTAACACTTGAAAATACACAAAAATTGTGATTTTTAAAAATGTTTAGCTCGTCACGCCCTCTTGCGGTCGTTTTAGTTTAGTTATGTCCATCCATTCGTTCTGTATGTTGTTCTGTCAAGACGATTCGCCAAAATCTCATTTGGCATGCACCAAATGACCAACTGACGTGCACGGGTCGTCGCGCTTGCTCTTATAGGTGGTCGGCGTCTGCGCAGATTGTATCGGGGTAGTTCGGGACTATTCGCAGTGCTCGGCAACGATGTCAGACATGTATTGATTTTTCTTCCTCGTCGCCACGTTGCCGTGTTTCTTTTTTGTTCATACATTTAGAATCTTGCGAGCGTTGTTTTGCGTATTTAGACCACATCTTTCTTCTATTTCTAGGGCCTCTCTGTGATGTTCTGTAATGTTGAAGGGAAATAAACATTGTGATGTCACTCGCTCGGTTTTTTTCGAGAACTGTCGGCGCTGCTAGGTTTAAAAATGTATATTCAGTTTGATATAATTTTTTAATTATACGGAATAAAAATAGTTTTGTTAAAAAACTTTTAACATTTCCGTTTATGCCATTTTTTTTCAAAACGCCTTATTTATTAATTTCGCCTTACTTTTTAAATTTAGTGGTATATTCAGTTATACAAGGCAATTAAAATTTATAAACCTAACGGTCGCTGAATTTATTAACAGATATAAACTGAATTCGCAGGTTTACACTATTTTCCTAGTTTGTTCAACTTTTTAACCACCGGCAGGTTTGCAAGTGAAAAATATCAGCGATCAACAACGCGATTACCGCTTCGGCTTCGCTCAGCTTCAACACCGCGGCAATCTTAATTGTTTCCGCGAGCGTATCTGCAGCTAAAACAACAAACAACCGGACGATGTCTATTTACAAGCTGGCGCTACTTGTTAAGAACTCCCCCAGCATATGCCGCTGTAATTAAGCCTTCGGATTGTACCATCTAATATTTATACACAACCTGAGAATATAACCACATTATCTCAGATTACGCTGCTAGTAGGTGAGTATAGAATAAACAGTATAGTTGAGCAGTAATACGTTCGTTATATAAACATATTAGGTATATACACCATGTTACAGAAAAAATACATCACCGACTAAACTGCACAAACAAAATAAAAAGCAAAGTATATTCTATAAAATTTGAATTTATTGAGTTCACTCATTCAGATTACCCTGGGGAACAATTTGAAAAATAATTTCTGTTGAGTTCGATATTTAAGCTGTTTTATACGTAAATTGACATGCTAATTCCAAAACTTTATTTAGTTTTTTTTCTACAGTTGTTGCGCATCCGACTAAGCTTGGCGAATCGCAGAAGTCACTACTGCTCTCCTACCGGCGAACCTTCTTCGACCTAGGAGTGGGGGCGTGAGTAACGTTGCGTCATCCAAAACTAGTTCGGTCAGTTACGCATGAGATAGTAAAGTACGTGGGTCTGTGTCGCTCTGATATAGTGAAGTCAAAGTATACATACACAACTACAGATTTTCGTTGTGTCTGCCTCTGGTAGTTCTCGTCGTAAGTGCGAAGTAACGGACTAATATTAGTACATTTGTCAGGCAAGCCTATTTTGCTTATTTTAAAATGAAAATAGGTGACTAAGATAAATCATGAGCCCTCATAAAGTGTGCAAGCAGTGTGTAGAGAGTTTACGAATATGGACGAAGAGAACACGTAATACACTTTCGTTTGGTATACCAATGGTTTGGCGAGAGCCCAAAGGTCACTTAACTGATTGCTACTTTTGTATAGTGAAAACATCAGGATTTAACAAGAAAAACAAACATAAAATTGAGTACCCTAGTTTACCGTCAGCTATACACCCTGTACCTCATTCAGCTGAAATTCCAGTGGCAGTTTTTCAAGAATTGCCTTCTTTAGAAATAAGAGAATGTGAATCAAGTGAAGATCGAAGTGACTGTGGAGTCACGACGAAGAATTCAAAGTTTCCAATCATTCTGTTCGTAAAGGATTCAATCAACATGAATTAAACGATTTAGCAAGAGTTTGGGACTATCCAAAAAAGCATTGGAATTATTAGCATCAAGACTGCACGAAAAAGATTTGTTTGACAAAAGTCACTTACTATCGATCCAGAAAAAGTGAATTTAGGCAATACTTCAGAAATAATGAAGGATTTGTATATTGCCAGAACGTAGAAGGTTTAACTATAACGCAACTGAATGGCGATTGTTTATAGATAGCTCAAAGAGTAGCTTGAAGTGTGTTCTCCTACATAATGGAAATTTATACGCTTCAGTCCCAATAGGTCATTCAGTTTCTTTGCATGAAGAATATGGCGACATAAAGAAAGTCATTGACTTGTTGCAATATAACATGCACCAATGGATCATCTGTGTTTACCTTAAAATGGCCTGTTTCCTTCTTGGCCAGCAACGCGGGTATACCAAGTATCCCTTTTTTGTGCATGTGGGACAGCAGAGCTCGTGAGAAGCATTGGGTGCAATCGAACTGGCCGCCAAGATCTGACCTAAGACCTGGTGATCCAAAAATTTTAAATCAGCCACTTGTCGACAGAAAAAAACATTGTATTTCCGCCTTTACATATAAAACTAGGTCTCGTGAAGCAATTTGTTAAGGCTTTATCAATTGAAGGAGACTGCTTTAAGTATATCATTTCGGCATTCTCTAGCCTGTCATATGAAAAGATAAAGGCTGATGTGTTTGATGGTCCACAGATTCGGCAACTCGTTAAAGATGAAAATTTCCCTGAAACAATGACCGAACTTGAAAGGAATGCTTGGTTGGCTTTTAAAAATATTGTTAAAGACTTTCTTGGAAATACTAATATTAACTTTAATGACAGCCGGAATCTTCAATTCCGGTAGGTCAAGGGTTAGCTAGAGACCTTCAAAACTAAAAAGCGCCCATCTCAGGGTCGTAAATTCATTATAAACTAATAGGAGCCTCCGGGCTAACTAAAAAACCTGGCTGAGGAAAATAAAATCTGTTATCAAACTCAAAATAATTCTGATCCAAAGTAATTGATAGTAGATCTAAAATTTCTTGTTTTATGATTGAATTAACGTTATTTTTAATTAGTAATTTGTTCACTAATCTTATTACTTTGTATGGTTTTATAGTAGGGACAAAAATTTGTACATCGAAAGAAATTAGTTTAGATTTTTTGGGTAAATTAATATCTTTAATTTTATTGATGAAATCATAAGTATTTAGAATGGCATATTTTGGTTTAACATTAGTGTATTGCAAAATTATTTTGATAAGCTTATTTGATAATTTAATTGAAGGAACTGTAACAAAGGAAACTACCGGTCTGATTGGATAATTATCTTTGTGTAATTTTATTATTAAAATATTTATTTATTATTAAAAATTATTATTTATTATTAAAAATTAAAAGATTCGTCAATTTTTAACGATTATGAGAAACAACAATTAGTAATTATGAATCCTCAAGCCCCAAAGTTATACTCGTTTATAAAATTATTGTCAATAAAATCAAAAACACCGCATACAAAACAATTACATATACAGGAAAAGTCACCAAATTAATTTCTAAAGTAAAGTAAAGTAAAGTGTTTGGGTTAGAGGCGCATCAGCAACTAGGCTATTTAGCGACTGGACCTACAGCTTAACGTGGGTTCCGAACCACGGTCATCAGCTTCCGACAAACCCAGGCCAGCACCCCCCTCGGGCTATAAACCCTTGGTTATGTGCCTACCCATAAGTTTATCAGGAAACCTACCGACTGGCGAGTGACCAACGTAGAACACTTCTCAGAAGGCATCCGGCCTTACCCAGCCTTTAACTGGCGTGACTGAGGGGTAATTCGTAGTCGGATTTTACACTCTTGCCTAGAAACAATCACAAACATTTAGGAAAGATAAACGGACAGAAGAAAGAAAAATAACCATCCGAGCGCTGGAATCGAACCAGCTATCGCTCCAGCGCGGATTCGGCAAAGCAGGCGCTCTTACCGCCGCACCAACGCGACCGGCTAATTTCTAAACATTTGTCAAAAACAAGCGATATAAATATTGCATTCAGTACAAACCATAGGCTTGGACGCTTAATAAAAAACAATAAAAGTCAAACAAATAAACTTCATAAATCAGAAGTTTATTTAATTGAGTGTGGTTCTTGTCCAAAGTTCTTCTTCTGTCTTCTTCTTGTTCTAAGTCTATGTTGGACAAACAGGAAGATCCTTTTCCACCAAGCTTAATGAACATAAAAGAAGTTATATTAAAGAACAGAATAATTCTCATTATGCCAATCACTTAATGTTAGAAAATCACACTTTCAACGATAATTTCAAAATGTTGCATAACGAAAATAAATCTAAAAAACTAAATCTTTTAGAGAGCCTAGAAATTAATAAAAGAAAAAATTTGGGTATTTTACTTAATGATCAGGTAGACTTGAATGGTTCACCCTTGTTAAACTTATATTACTCTAGACATTGAGACGCGGGACTCCCACTATCATCATTTATGGTTTTATTAGATTAGTTTAGGTAGTAACTGCTTTTCTTACTGTTAGTTTAATTTAGTGTGTATTTGAAAAAGACACTGTGTGTCGAAACAATTGTCATACGTACAAGTTTTAAATATAGTGGAAATTTAGACATTAATGTTTGAATTTCCATCAAGTATCGGCTACTTCAGTAAAATAGATGTAATTTTAGTTATATACAGAAGAATGTGCAGTATACTATTATGAAGATATATAATACTTTTCCGGAGTGTTTTCGGGATCTGTCACGTGATCAGTCTGTGAGAGCGATTAAAAGATTTTTGTTGAGCAAGGCTTATTATTCGTTAAATGATTTTCTTGGGGAAACAAAGAACAATTTAAATTCAGTTAAATTATTAGAATAGCCTGTTTTGATGAATTTGAATATTTATGTTTGTATTAATTAAGTTTTCGGCTAAATTATGTAAACTATGTTAACAATACTATGTTGAGTGTGTATTTCTATCCTCTTCTTTTTTTTCTGTTTTTTATATAGAATTAAGTGTTTATGTACTTTCTTAACGATGTTCAATGCCTTATGCTTTTGGGAACAAATAAATATTATTATTATAATTATTATTCTTCTCATCCTTACTGTAGAATCTCAACTCATGCTGGCCTATATTCCAATGCCAAGATGAAAAAGCAATTCAGCTCCTCTCACCCTAGCATAATATCTTACGAACAATGTGACACGTCTGCAAGAGCAGGGCACGCTGTCCCACTATGACAATTGATCTCGAGATACCGAGGCTCTCGAGGTTCTTTGAAAATCTCTTACTTATCAGGCCTTCGGTGGATATAACGAAGGGCACTACATCTACCTTACTCAGTTTCCACTGGTTCTTCAAGTCGTATGCCAGATTTTCATACTTTGTGGATTTTTCTATCTCAGTTTTTCTAATGTTGTGAGATAGTGGTACTGCTATGGCAATTATAAAAGCCCTCTTGTCCTTTTTGTTGATTAGAACAATATCCGACCTGTTATAATCAACCGTTCGATCAGTAGTGATTGGTCTGTCCCAGTAAAGAATGGTATCGGACGATTCAAGTACAGGAGAAGGCGAGTACTTATAATATGGAGGAGGTGCGCTTTCTAATAGCGAGTATTTTTTGCAATTTGTTGATGTATAATTTTTGCCAGCGGATTATGCCGTCCTAAATAAGCATTAGGAGCAAGGGCCGGGCAACCGCCAATAAGGTGCTCAATTGTTTCCCCCAAAGTACCGCATTTCCTGCACTTATCGACTACGTTTAAATGCAGTATGTGCTTTTCATAGTTTTTTGTTCTTGTTACCCTATCTTGGATAGATATCGCGAAACCTTCTGTTTCTGGGTACAAGAGTCCATAGGTCAGCCACTTCAGAGACAATTGTTCGTCAATGGTGTCATCTTCGAGTGACTTAGGAAACCTTCCGTGCAATGTTTGTCCTTTCCATTCTCGAACGCAGTCCGTGAGTGTTGTTCTGCTATCAATACGATTTTGTTTATTTAGGTTCAGTGGGGTGAAACCCCGATCTTCATTTGCAACCAATTTCATTAACGTACTGTTTGAGTCAATGAAGTGTTTTCTCATTCTATTTTCTTGATTGAGACAGAGATTTTTTACGTTTTCAAGGCCTCTACCCCCCAACTTTCTTGGGATGTATAGTCTTTTCGTAGATGAGTGTGGATGCAGGCTTCGGAATTTTGTCAATGTTCGGCGCGTCAACCTATCAAGTTCATCAAGGTCAGTTTCTGACCATTTAACTATGCCAAAAGAATATGTCAGAGGTGGCACCGCCCAACCGCTGATCGCTCTAATGAGGTTTCTTCCGTTCAGTTTGGTGTTTAAAAGTTTTGTAAGTCTCTTTTGGTATAGAGTGGAAAAGTCCTTCTTTAACTGGTTATGATTAAGTTTATGCTTTTGGGGTATTCCTAAATATTAGTAGGATTCTTCTGGTGCTAGTTGTTGTATGTTACAAAGTGTTGAATTTTGACTCTGAACCTATCCCTTCTGTTTACTAATGGTAGAGCATTTGTCCAGTCCGAATGACATTCTGATATCCCTACGGAATGTTTCAACCGTTTTTATCAATGAGTTTAATTTTTCTCTAGTTTCTCCATATAATTTAAGGTCATCCATATATAGTAGATGAGAGAGCTTTCTTGGATTCCTCATGTTAAGTTTATATCCAATATTGCTGTTGTTGAGTAGTGTGGACAAAGGGTTCAATGCTAGACAGAACCAAATTGGAGAAAGGGAATCTCCCTGATAAATTCCCCTCTCGATATTTGCAGCAATATCGTCTATTCTTTTCTCGGCTGGCCTTGAAGAAGTATTCCGTAAACTGGATTGGGAACAGGATGGTGTAAAGATCAATGGTGCAAACTTCAACGATCTTAGATTTGCAGATGATATTATTCTCATTTCACAAGACCTAGAGGAGCTGCAAAGACGCATACAAGAACTGCATAGGGCTGGCGAACCATTTGGCTTAAAAATAAACCTGAAAAAGAGTCAGGTTATGTTCAATAACTTCGCTCAGGACAGAAGAATTTCGGTTTTGGGAAGGGATTTAGAGATTGTGGGCAGCTTTGTATATCTTGGGCAGAGCATTTCAATGGAGGGGGAATACCGTCCGGGAGGTGGAGCGGCGTGTTAAATGAGTCTGGCAGGTATTTGGTAGGCTCAACATAGTGTTTAAGAGCAGACTCCCACTTTGCCTGAAAAGAAAAGTCTTTGATCAGTGCGTTCTACCCGTTATGACATACGGAGGTGAAACCTGGACACTCACATCGCAATCAATTCAAAAACTTCGGGTGGCACAGAGGGGAATGGAAAGATGTATGCTTGGCATTATAAGACGAGATAGAAAGTCCTGCGCATGGATCAGGGAACAAACAAGAGTCTGTGACATCATTGGAAGAGTAAAACTATTAAAATGGAGATGGGCAGGCCATATAGCGAGGCGATGGGATGACAGATGGACCAAGGCAATCCTGGAGTGGATACCGCTTGATCGTAAACGTCCGCGAAAAACACCGAAAGCACGATGGATTGATGACATCGTTAAGTATATTGGACCCGAGTGGCAGAGGAAAGCCCAGGACCGTGAAAGTTGGAAGCATGCTGAAGAGGCCTTCATCCTGCAGTGGATCGATACAGGCTGATGATGATGATATGTATATATATATATATATATATATATATATATATATATATATATATATATATATATATATATATATATATATATATATATATATATATATATATATATATATATACCTTGTTATATATTATATATACACCTTGTTCCTTATACCGACGATTTTTTTTGAATTATCGAAACGCATACCCTCTATTTATTTTTAATATTCTAAGCTATACTTAAATACAAAATTTTAACTTCCTGGGTTAATGTTAACTCGTTCCGACAGATCTCCAAAGATTACGTAAACTGCTGTTTTTGAACATTTATTTATGTATAGGTACGTCATCGCAAGTATGCATATCTTAGGTAACTATTAATTAAAAAAACAAGTTTAAATAATGGATTTAATCAAATTGCCAAACAAAATAAAACAACTATTCAGGATACTTCCTTTTTAATGTATCTTTTTTGCAGTTTGCAGGAACAGTTTTTGTTCTTCTTCTGCAGTAATCAAACAGTGGGAGTCTTGCATTACCTTAACAGCTATTTTAGCTGTATCATTTACTGATTTTAAGCTAGAAACCTTCCTTTTAGCTTCCACATAGGCTGAATTCTTTTCCCACAAAGATATGTTTTCTTGTAGTAAACTGCTGTCCATTTTTAATCGCGAAAACAAATTTTAATTTTTCTTTTGATGGAGACAAAATCGCTCAGAAATTTCCCTAAAACAATAGTAATTAGAAATTAAATTGATAATTTAATTAAAATAACCGTGAAATTAAAATAACAGATCAAACAAAACTCTCACCATATAACGAAACAGACATGTCTTCTATCGATAGAATATATTTCTTCCCAAAATCATACGTACTTTCTCTTTGTAAGTTAGCTACAATGTTGACCTTAGTTTGTTCATCAACTTTATCATCAAAGAGTGATAATAAGAGCTGAAATTCTTGCTCTTGCTCAATTTTCTTTCAACACCTTTAAAAAAGGCAAATCTTGATTCGGCGCCTTCACTGCCAAACTACATCCAAGCCAAGGCTTTGCATAAACTGCCACATTGAATAAATACACATCTTGTAACGCTTATTTGTCTTTTATGTTCTTTTTAAACTGAGACTGCAGCAAACATATTTTCAAGGTGTAAATAACTTGTCCCATCCATCGTGCTTGATGCATTGCACCAGGGGGTGTGATTTTATTTTTTGGTTCATTATATTCTCCCAAAAAAATAATCGATAATTCGATCAGTTCTCGATAATCGTCACGTACGATGTATTTTTGCAGTTTATGAGTAAAAAACGTCACCAATTCGTTAAGTTTCGTGTCACAAAGATGCTGTTTAATAATATCAATACATGTTTCGAACATACAACTAATATTGCAGTGTTGAAATATTTCCTTGCTCTTATCGTAGTAGAAACAGAACTTGAAGGTAAAGGTTCCTCAGTACTTTCTTCAGAGCAGGTAGATTCATCTTGAACGGTATATAGTCAAGTAAAGTAAAATATGATAATAAGCCTTCTGAAGATGTTTGCGTGGCTTTCTTTTTTCTTCGTCTAGTTTTCCCTGCGTCGTTCTTTCTTCTTTCTCAGCTAACTTTTTATCTACTCTCGCCAAGCAACCTGGACGCCCTGGCTCTCTTTATTTTTGTAAGAAAATGGTTTCTTCATTTATATTCATTCTATCAAGAGCATCGGCGTGTGCGATATCAAATTAATTATCCAAACCCTTTTAAAAATTCTCCTCGCGGACTCTGTAAACATCCTGTGTTTTTTTGTAGTTTTTTTGCAGCTTCCGCCAGAATTGGTAGAAATCCACAAGCTTCTTCACGCAGTTAGTTACAGATTTGATGGGTATTTTAGCCTTTTCCCAGAATATAATACATTTCCGAATGGCGAGATTTGCATTTTCACTTACAGAATTACACCAATGAAATTCGCAAATCTTAAAAAACAAAACCGCGAGAACTTCACGATTCGAAGGTAATTTTGCAACCATAATTTCATGATTTACGTCACCGTCAGTAAATGACAAATGGCTAGAGCGCGCGATTTATGCAGCGCGCCTTGTATGAACATGTTTTCCGCGCACGCCGACACTGGTTGCAGTAGTCCAAAATAGGTAATTTTTGTTTTGTTTCTTAGGGTCAAATAAAAAATCTAAAACCTATGCGTTAGAAAATAAAAAATTTGAAAAATAAGGGACTCCCTAAAATATATATAAGCATTTTATGATTGCTTGACTGGGGACGGGCTCCACCCTGTTGCCCACACCGTTGTCTCATTGGACGCAGTTCAAAGAATTCAATCGAAAGTTGATCCTAAGACATCAAAAACAATACAATAAAAATCTCGTCTGTACATTTATGGATTTCAAAAAAGCATATGATTCGACTGACAGCGAATCTATATTCCAAATCTTGGAAGAACAAGGACTAGATCTGAACACGCTGGCAATTATTAAAGCAAAACTAAATAATACAAGGTCAAAAGTTAAATTCATGGGTGACATCTCAGAGCCTTTCGAAATTAAAACTGGAGTGAGACAAGAGGATGGACTCTGGCCACTCTTATTTAACTGCGTTCTAGAAAAATTGATACAGGAGTGGCGTGTAAAATATCGACCCTGAATATTGACCAGCCCATTAAACTGGGAAGAACCAACATCAAAATAGATTGTCTGGCTTTTGCTGATGATCTAGCTGTTTTAGCTCAAGATATATAAACGGCATAAAAACAGATTGAAATCCTAAAAGAAACAACAGAAAAGCAACAGACTAAGAACACCATTTCTAAAAACAACATATGGTAACATCAGACGAGTCTCTCAATTTATACATTTGGGTGAAATAATCATGGAAAACGGGTTGGAAAAAACGGCAAAAGAAAATGCAACAATACAACAAAAGATGCATATATAAAAACACAAAACTGAGACATTGCAAGGCCAGAATGTCTATACGGGGCAAAAACGCTCATTTTGAATAGAAAGAGAGATCGAGGAGATTGAAAATAAAAAAAAAGAAAAATCTTAGACCCCCAAACAAATAAAAAGCACGTAAAACCACCGTACCACGTAAAACATACTCTACGCTGGTGATAAACAAGCCTACGCTGGTGATAAACAAGTCTACGCTGGTGATAAACAAGTCTCGGCTGACCGTAAACAAGTCTACGCTAGTGGTAAACAAGTTTACGCTGGTGGTAATTAAATCTTCTCTAGTAGTAAACAAATCTACACTGGCGGTAAAACACGGTCTACGCTGGTGATAAAACATGGTCTACGACTCTCGATATATATATATATATATATATATATATATATATATATATATATATATATATATATATATATATATATATATATATATATATATATTTATCAAAAAAAAGAAGGCAAAAACATAGTGTTTTAAATTTATTTCAAGGTTATATTATTCATATGAAGCAAATGCTCGATAGCAACCGACGACAACTGGAAATTATATCGCCACGCAATAATAAGGTTGTTTTCCTTGCGCTTCGCAAAGAAAACCAGGCTGGAATAATTGCGTTCCGGGGACGTCACTAGCAGCGGTATTATTTTTATTTATTCTTCCAATTTTCTGTCTCTCAAAACCGGAGTTAGATGCAGATGCTCGCCGAACGCTACATAACCAACTGGAAGGTTTTCCAAACAAGTTTTATTAACGTTATTTGTATAAGTTGCCCGTGGCTTTTCCCAGGTTGCAGTTAAAATAATTCTACGGGGAATAAATCGAGTTATTTTAATAGAGTTCAATTTTCAACAGAAAACTTGCGATAAATATTCAAATACAATTTGAACTCTTAATAAGAATATATTAACATGGAAACAACAATATAGTTGATAGTACCATATGTTGCGTGGTTTACTTATCGATACAACAAATTATTTTTTAAGTTGATATAACTATCCTTGACATCTGAGAGAAGTTTCGTATCACTTCACTGTTAAGTTAAAAATTAGAGCGTCTTTTATGATTGTTAAACATTTTTATCGATGATTTTTAAAATAGATTTTAAATTGATTAAATTCTATCCACAATAACCAAATTTCTGGTGCTGATGCATTAAAAATAATAAGAAAGTATTACGGCTAAGTGAAGCTAAGTGAAAAAAGAATGTTTACAGGTGGTATAAATGCTTTAATTTTGGTAGAGACGCAGTTAAAGATGAATCTCATTCAGGAAGACCTCCCACATCAATCAGTGAAAAAATCATTACCAAAATAAAGAATTTTTATATTGTATGGCTGTAGACACATTGTATAAAAATAAACACAAATATATACATCTTGAAATACACTTTAGTAGGTTACAAACAAAATTCTAGACTATTTATATAATCTGTCACGTCTGGCATCACCACCAAGAAGTATGCCATTATTATATCGCGTAAGGTATTCTTATATAATGTGCCTGATTGTTTGGGATTCTTCACAGTTACAAAGTGGAAACAGCTTCTTAAAGAATATGCACCAGCTAGACCATGTTTCAACACGAGCGTAGACCATGTTTTATCACCAGCGTAGACCGTGTTTTACCACCAGCGTAGATTTGTTTACTACTAGAGAAGATTTATTTACCACCAGCGTAAACTTGTTTTCCACTAGCGTAGACTTGTTTACGATCAGCCTAGACTTGTTTACCACCAGCGTAGGCTTGTTTATCACCAGCGTAGACTTGTTTACCACCAGCGTAGAGTATGTTTTACGTGGTATGTTGAAGCCTTGTGTTTTTTGGGTGATGCATGACATGTTAATACTTTGTGGTGCAGTTCATCCTTAAGTCTATGTATTAAAAATGTCATTTTGATTCGATAGAAGCTATTTAAGCTTTTTTCAAATCCCATAAATGTATATTAAGGGAATTTAAAGGAGGGTCCTCCATTAAGGTATACAACAGAATGGTAATCTCTGACAGAAAAATCAAAGGGCAGACTCAAGCTAAGATGCAGATTTAACTATTCAACATAACTGGTGAAAATAAGTGATTATTTGATTCTTTCTAGCAGAAATGTCTAAAAATGATGGATAATGAAGACATTGCGATCCGTTAAAATAATGCGCGATCTCATACAACTATGGTGACTCACCTGAAACTAATCAACGTCCACCATATCGTCCAGACATTGTATCATCAGACATTCGTTTGTTGCAAAATTCCTTATCAGTTAAATATTGCATTTTCAGTGAGAGTCCCAAGTCCCAAGGATTTTATTTAAAAAAAAGATCCAATTATTTTATAAAACATTTTATATCACGTCTTGTTTGCCTGAACCGGACTGAAAAGCGATATATGTATATATGTGAGGCAGGCCCATTATTTCGAATATGCTGTTTACGCTTAAGAAAAGCTATCGATTATGCTCCAAGGAACTGGGTTATATTGTATAGCAAACTTACGGTTTACAAACATCAAAAAATATATTCCAATACGGTTTTCTAACTCCCCTGTCAATGGTATTTACGATATTGCCAATTGGGCTTTTGATTTTTTTTCCCATAAAGGGAAATATTATATATAAGTTTTATAACTAAACAATTTTTTTTTTTTTTTTTTATAACTAAATGTATTTATTTCAAATTTAAAATACGTTTTTAAACCTAGTGCCGATGATGTTCTATGTTCTTATTTGGAAAATATCTGGCTGGTCATGCATTAGAATTAGTTTGCAGCCAGATTTATTTATATTTGCAGATATTATTAAAACAAGAGTCTAATGTAGTAGTTTGTAAAACATGTAAGGTAAAAAATCGCTATCGTTTTAAAAATACTGAAAACTTTAATTAAAGCAATAATGTAATATGGGTGGATTTTTTTGAAAATATTGTTAATAAAGTTTAGTATGGTGGTTTGAAGAATCAGTGTGGTTTTAAAAGGATTGCAAACTTCAATGAAAGCAATCAAATAAATATGTATATAATTTTGGATAGTGATTGTTTTTATTCTGAATTGATTATTAATGTAGTTTACATATTGTAATCTATTGTAATATATTATCCTAGTTGAGGGAAGTTTTATTATGTATATCTAACAGTGTATTTTTTATTGAAATAAAATTTGTGATTTAAACAGTATGTATGTGTTTTGTTTTTCTAATTATGATTTATATTGTTTTTTATAAGCATTATATGTATAGTATAAGCTTTATTCTGAACTTTATGTTCTGAACATACACGTCTTTGTACCGTGCAAATAACATTTTTGCTGTTAAATTGAACAAAACCTATAGCCTTGTCACCGTAACTTTCTCATGACTCCCTACAAATAGTTTAATTATATTTAATAGAAATATTTTATTTCTTATTTACATTTACATTATTATTATTTATTAAAATACACTCATTGATGCTTTAGCACCTCGAACTTCAGCTGAATTGAACCGAATGTCCTCTGTGACTATAAAAATATCCACAGCAGGTATATTATCAGAATTAACCTTTATGAACCCTTTCTCACACATTACAGAACTAAATTAGTAACAAACAATATTTTATTTTGCACTTAACCAACAATAATTTTGACAAAACATATACAGGTAGAAGCCGTTGACAGTACTGGCGTAAAAACACTTTACTATTATGACGTCACAAACCCGGCAGCCAATCGCGGCGCGTTCGTAGGCACGTGCTTTTTTTATTTTATAAATTTTAATTAATTCGTAGTTAATTGTAACAAATTTTTCGCATCCAGTATCAATATTATTTATAAAAAACTAAAGTAAAAAATCGATAATTTTTTTTTTATTCAAAAACCCAATACTACTGTAAGGGGGAATAAGTTTCGTAAACTTAATCAACGATTCCTCATATAATTTGAAAGAAAAATCAAAAATTTTAGGGTTTCCGGAAAAAAATGCAAATTTCTTAAATCACCAATCAAGTGTATCAAGATTTGAGACTATATTTATGTAAGTACTAATTTTATGACTACAATTATATATCAATAAATAAATAAATTTTGAAAATGTTGAGTTAAATATTGTTACTGAGGTTATTGTTGTTGTTATTGAGGTAAATATTTCCAAAAAAAGGAAAATTTAATTTTTTACTGAATGAGCTTATTTAATATTATTTTTGTAAAGTTGATATAATTGTATATATATAAGAGAAATTTTGCGAACTGGGCCCGTGGAGAAAAGTATTAAAAAGCAGTCGTCTGAAGCACCAGCAAGCGTCTCCCAAGACTGGTTTCTGGCCTTCATCCGCCGTCAAGCCGTCATCAAATACAATTTTAGAAAAGCAAATTTTTTGTTGCTTTATCAGAGGGTTTTAAATATAGACTGGTCAGATTTGTATGTTATAAAAAGGAAGATATTCGGTATTATTGATGAATGTGTGCCCCGATCTATCATCCGTAAGAGAACATTTCCTGTGTGGTTTACACCCGAGATAATAAAAGCCATAAAGCGCAAGCATAGACTATTCAAAAAAAGGAAAAAGTCAGATTCGCAGCCTTTACGGGAACAATTCAATGTGCAACGAACTTCTGTTAAGAAAATGATAAACACGGCCCACAAAATCTATCTAAATAAAGCTGAGAATTCGATATCTGATGATCCTTCATCATTTTGGACTTAAGTCAGGGCAAGGGTTTCGTCGGATTCCCTTCCTGAATTGCTCACAGACGGAGACTGTGAGTACTCAGACCCTAACGATATTGTCAACGCCTTTGCAAAGTTCTTCAGCGGCGTTTATAGACCTCCGACTGATCGGAACATGACCCCACATAGAAAAGATTGAAGAAACGGTTTGTTTGCGAACCTGATGAGGTACCGTGTTTTTTTATCGGAGATTGTGCTCCTGCGTTATTGAGGCCGTTATCTTTTGTGTTTAATTTGGCAATTTCAACCAGCGTGTTCCCAAATGTGTGGAAGGAGGCAAGAATCGTTCCGATCTTTAAGAAGGGCGATCGTTGCAGTATCTTAAACTACAGACCTGTGTCGATTTTGTCGCCTTTTGCTAAAGTATTTGAGATGTCCGTTTATGCGTGCATATTCAGTCAAGTTAAGAGTGTGATATCATCGAGGCAGCATGGATTTTTTGCTGGTCGGAGTACGATTAGCAATTTGGTTTGCTTCGCTCAGTTTGTTGGTCGGGCTTTGGATGATGGTGGACAGGTCAATACGATCTACACTGACTTTTCTAAGGCCTTTGATCGAATGGATCACTCCATCTTGCTGCATAAATTGGCAAATTTTGGATTCAGTGACAAACTTATACTATTATTTGAGTCATATTTGAGCGATCGAGTGCATTACGTTGAGGTACGAGGTTATAGATCACCTTAATTTACCGCCACGAGTGGGGCCCCACAGGGCAGTAATGTTGCTCCCCTTATTTTTGCACTATTTATTAATGATATAGTAACAAATGTTTCAAGCAATATTTTAATGTACGCAGATGATCTGAAACTATATAGAAATATAAATAGCAACGCTGACTGCTTTATGTTGCAGAACGATATTGAGGTTGTTGAAGAATGGTGCAACATCAACAACTTGCCGCTGAATTTTGGCAAGTGTTATATCATGTCATTTGCGAATATCCAGAATGTCACGCATTTTGATTACAGCCTGAATGGTGCAATTATTGAGAGGGTCGGGATGTTCAGGGACTTGGGAATTGTTTTTGATACTAAAATGTCTTTTTCATCTCACATTAGCCACATTCAGAGTGAGGCAATGAGAATGTTAGGATTCATCTTTCGAAACTCGGCAGATTTCGTGAACATAAATACACTCAAAACTCTGTATCACAGTTATGTGATATCAAAGTAGGAGTATGGTGCTGTAGTATGGAACCCTTTGTATAACAGATACAAATTGCAACTAGAAGGTGTCCAGAGAAAATTCGCTTCGAGCATTCAGACATGATGGAAGATATCCGACGAGACATATAGATCAGAATAGTCTCCTGTTGAAATTTCAAATATCATCGTTAGTTAGTCGCCGAAAATATTTACTTCTTCAGTTCATCTATAAATTGTGTAGATCCCTCATTGACTGCCCTGAACTTCTATCTGTGGTGGGCTTCCACGTGCCTTCGAGGTGTATCAGATCCTGCCCCACCTTTCATTTACCCTATGCTAGAACCAACTTTATGGTCAGGACACCTCTGTTTCAGGCCATGAAGCTCTTCAATGATCTGTGCTGCGATGTTGACATTAATAACGTATCTGCAGATCGGTTCACGAGGTTTGTCGCCTTGAGGCTGTTGCAATAATCGATAATAAATTGTAGGGATCGTTGTTGTAGCTTTATTTAAGTCTGTTATATACGCATTGTTTTTGTCTTGATTTTCTTTTTTTTTGTTGCTTTTTTTTTATAAATTGTCTCAAATGGATTTATTCTGTCAAACAATAAAGGTTATTATTATTATTATCTAAGTCTGTTATTATATAAGCATTGTTTTTGACTTGATTTTCTTTTTTATCTTTGTTTTTTTTTTGTGAATTGTCTCATAAATGGATTTATTCTGTCAGACAATAAAGATTATTATTATTATTATTATTATTATTATCAGTTGGGCTCAAGCTGGACACCGGAAGAGTGGATGAAGGAACGACTAAAGCCATGATCATATAAATTGACCATGTCGAATGGAGACTGCAATCACATGCAGCCACGCCATCCTGCGGTAAACGGTCGCAGCAGTCAGACTGTGCGAAACCGTTCGTGACACGTCTAACCTCGGGTAAGTGCCAGGTATGATCAAAAAATTGTGAACTCGGCTCGTGGAGAAAAGTATTAAAAAGCTAAGGAAGTTCACCCGTGCTCCACGTCGTGCTTTGCCATTCCTTCATCCCCAATCCAAAACACCAGCAAGCGTCTCCCAAGACCGGTTTCTGGCCTTAAACACAGCTTGAGCCCAACTGATGACGGCTTAAAGCCATAAACCGGTCTTGGGAGACGCATGCTGGTGCTTTGGATGGCGGATGAAGGAATGGCAAAGCACGACGTGGAACACGGGTGAACTTCCTTTAAAAAACTAATATGTAATTTGATTGTTGGTAGTATTTACTTTCGCCTATTGGTCGTTTGCTCAGTTAAAATTTGTTTGAATGCATAAAATATATGTTTTATTAATTACGCTAAAGAAGTATAACTTCTTACGTGCGTACATAAGTTCACACACACTTTTTTTATTCCTATAATATTAATAAATATGTTGTGAAAAATGGACATCAAAAATATTTTTTATCAAGTCCAAAATTTACGCTTCTAAAGTAAAGTAAAGTAAAGTGTTTGGGTTAGAGGCGCATCAGCAACTAGGCTATTTAGCGACTGGACCTACAGCTTAACGTGGGTTCCGAACCACGGTCATCAGCTTCCGACAAACCCAGGCCAGCACCCCCCTCGGGCTATAAACCCTTGGTTATGTGCCTACCCATAAGTCTATCAGGAAACCTACCGACTGGCGAGTGACCAACGCAGAACACTTCTCAGAAGGCATCCGGCCTTACCCAGCCTTTAACTGGCGTGACTGAAGGGTAATTCGTAGTCGGATTTTACACTCTTGCCTAGAAACAATCACAAACATTTAGGAAAGATAAACGGACAGAAGAAAGAAAAATAACCATCCGAGCGCTGGAATCGAACCAGCTACCGCTCCAGCGCGGATTCGGCAAAGCAGACGCTCATACCGCCGCACCAACGCGACCGGCTTACGCTTCTAGACTAGAATACCCCCTTAATGTGACATGAATCGTTTACAACGTGTTATGGTGTAAAAAAAATAATGCTAGCAATTTAAACTTTGACATTAAACGACATTAATGTGTAAGTTTTCCTTTTTTGTATTAAAATAAAATCAACTTTATGCTGAAACGTATGGAATAAATGGTTATAAAAATATTACATTACAAAACAAAAAACTGAATTGTTCTAATAATTAGCGACGTTATCAATGATTTTTTAAACACATGTTTCTCTGAATTAATATTATCCGGAAAATCATCACCTTCTTAGTCAAAGTCAAAACAGCCTTAAGTACAAAAATTGTGTTACTTCCACGAATAAGGAACGAAAAACATCCGCACAAAAATAATAAAATTTGTCAAATATTTGACAAAAACATTCAAGACGCATCTCGTCTCCCCCCTTCAATTACGAAAATTTTAAAAACACATTTTCGATCTGACTGACACTGACGGTATATTTTTATTCCCAATCTACTGAAAAAGAAAGAAAACAAACAGAAACAACTGAAAAGTAGGGAGAGTGGAAAAAAAGGGAAAAGTTTTCTTCGTATAACAGTTAAAATTATATTTCAACAACATATTTCTCTTTCCTTTTCTTTGTGAATAACGAAACGGATTTAAATCAAACAATATTCGTCATTGATTTCGGTTAAGCGCTTTTAACTTTGGAAATTGGGTTTTATTCTGATGAATTTAGAGAGAATGTCAAATATTTGACATCTGGAAAATTTCGGTTAAGTTATCAGAAAATATATTTTGCAATAATTTCAACTTTTTTTGTTAACATTTATTATAATAGAAATTAAAAAATATATATTATTTTACCAGAGTCAACAATGACTTGAAAAGTTGACACAGTTTGGATTCTGAACAAGAAATTGGCGAAGTTGAAGTAGTGGACAAGAAACTGAACCGGAACCTTTACGTGTATTTATTTACAACTTAAATCTCACAAATAATATTGATTCCCTTAATAAATTTTTAATAAAAAAATAACAAAAAGAACAAAAGTACGTAAAATCAGTTCTCAAACAGAGCTAATTGACGCTGAGTGACGTCAAATCAGCGAGAAGATGGGTGGAGGCTGGAGTGCCGCAGGGAGCAGTGCTAGCGCCCCACCTATATAATATGTACACCTGTGATTTTCCTAACAGGAATAGTACTAGGTTAGCCCTGTATACCGATGATACCGCCATAATAGCAAGGCATAAGCAACCGGACCAGATCATTAGGTACGTCCAGGAACACCTGAATGATCTGATGGAATGAATCAGAGCCTGGAAGATCAAGGTGAACATCACCAAAACACAAGCTACGTTTATATCACAGAAAATGAGTGGACCAGGTCGCCAACTAGAAATTGAAGATCAACATGTGGCATAGCAAGATACTGCAAAGTATCTGGGCATCACAGTTGACAAGAAGATGACTTGGAAATGAAGATGGTTGACCCGCTAATTTGCAGAACCAGCAAATTAGACGTGAAGCTAAAAATACTAATGATCAGATCATTAATGAGAAGCGTTATGATGTACGGATCGATCGCGTGGAGTTACGTGGCAAAATCCTACATCAAAGGACTTGAAAGCTACGAGAATTAATTGGTGAGATAGGCTGTGGATGGTACATGGTACATCTCTAATGTACAGATACAAAGAAAGATGATGTAGACTCCCTTTAGGCAGTGCATGCAAGAAAAGGCAGAGAAAGCCTTTCTGAAGATTACTGACCACCCAAATCAAGAACTGCGAAGATCCAAAAGACACAGAAGACCGAAACTCCAACTTTTGGGGGACTAGGTTGAATGTTGCCCGATGAGGGACTCAAACCGTCGCCGGAATGGGACCAGCATGTCCCACGTTGGGAAAAAGGAAAGAAAGAAATCACTGAAATTAAAGTGCTTTTTCTTTCAGAACATGTCTTCTCTTTCAGCACATCAAATGAGATAATTTGCTCAATCCACCTTACTCATCAGACATTGCATCTTCTGACTACCATCTATTCGCCTCTCTTCAAAAATGTTTAAATGGGAAATATTTTAAAATGGAATGGAATTCTAATTTTTGTCAAAAAGCGTTTATGGACCTACCACTACGCTGCCAAAAAGTTGTAAATAATAATAGAAATTAGGTAATATACAAAATATATATTTACATAAACTATTTGTGTTTCTCCGTCTATTAAAAAAAATCCTACAAACTTTCCAGACATCCTGATATACCAAAATGGATATGGATAAAATTAAAATTAAAGAGAAATGTATTCTTACATTAAATTTCAATTGTTGTTTCAAGTTTATTTTCACCGGTACGTTGACTCGGAAATGTATCAAAAAACAAAGACAATGACAAGATGACAAAAACAAAAAAAGGGTGACGATTCCCTTTGATCTTGTTGTTTTTCAAGCATTTCGAGCGTGGAAAATTTAAATTGAGCCAGCAATTGATTTAGAAAGGGAGCCAAAGGCTGGCAAAAGGCAAATATCTTGTTGCTTTTTGAGGTGATGTCCCACGGAAGTAATTATTAAAAGCCTTATTTATTTCAAGTTCTAATTGGAAAGATATTTTTTATCTCTTGGGGTCCCTTTTCGTAAAGTCTAAGCTGCATTTAGGAATTAAACTGTTTTAAATACATTTGTAAGTTGATGCAATAAAAAAAATAAAAAGATAAAAATGATAAAGCCTCGACTGTATAATGGATGTGGAAAAGATACTATTGCGTAGAATTATTTGAATGTTTCCTTCAATGTGTAATTACGACTCCGTCAAAGAGTTTGTAGGTAAAGTAACAGAAATGACAAAGCGGTGTGTTATAATTCTATTCTATTATAAGTTTATATATATTCTAATATCAGGGACAGCAATACCCACGGAAGAACAATATATAATACCAGATATCCTAGTGGAGGAAGTAACAAATGCTATAGAATTGATGAAGAACGGCAAGGCTCCAGGAAAGGATAGTGTAACTGTCGAAATGCTAAAAGCTGGTGGTCGGACGTTACATAAAACACTGGCAAAATTATACTCAAAATGCCTCAAAGAACAAAAAGTACCTGACTTATGGAAAAATGCAGAAGTGATCCTTTTACATAAAAAAGGAGCACAGGAAGATTTAAAGAACTACCGTCCAATAAGCCTCCTATCAGTGATGTACAAAGTTTTCACTAAGATAATTTCTAAAAGAATATTAAAAAAACTGAATGACGCACAACCAAGAGAACAAGCAGGATTCAGAAGTGGATTCAGTACAATGGATCACATCCAGGTTGTACAGCAGGTCATAGAAAGGCACAACGAATACACCATGCCACTGTGCTTGGCTTTTATCGACTACGAAAAAGCATTTGATTCCATCTCAAAGCATGCGATAATGGATGCACTGTCAAGGTGTAGCGAGAGCCTATGTAAACCTATTAGAATCGATATATGATGGAGCTACAGCCACAATTCACCTTGATGATCTTGAAGTGGGAATTAATATAGAACGAGGTGTACGGCAGGGTGACGCAATATTGCCTATTCTTTTCTCGGCTGGCCTTGAAGAAGTATTCCGTAAACTGGATTGGGAACAGGATGGGGTAAAGATCAATGGTGCAAACTTAAACCATCTTAGATTTGCAGATGATATTATTCTCATTTCACAAGACCCAGAGGAGCTGCAAAGACGCATACAATAACTGCAAAGGGCTGGCGAACCATTTGGCTTGAAAATAAACCTGAAAAAGAGTCAGGTTATGTTCAATAACTTCGCTCAGGACAGAAGAATTTCAGTTTTAGGAAGGGATTTAGAGATTGTGGACAGCTTTGTATATCTTGGGCAGAGGATTTCCATGGAGGAGAATACCGCCCGGGAGGTGGAACGGCGTGTTAAATGTGGCTGGCAGGCATTTGGTAGGCTCAACATAGTGTTTAAGAGCAGACTCCCACTTTGCCTGAAAAGAAAAGTATTCGATCAGTGCGTTCTACCCGTTATGACATACGGAAGTGAAACCTGGACACTCACATCGAAATCAATTCAAAAACTTCGGGTGGCACAGAGGGGAATGGAAAGATGTATGCTTGGCATTACAAGACGAGACAGAAAGTCCTGCGCATGGATCAGGGAACAAACAAAAGTCTGTGACATCATTGGAAGAGTAAAACAGTTGAAATGGAGATGGGCAGGCCATATAGCGAGGCGATGGGACGACAGATGGACCAAGGCAATCCTGGAGTGGATACCGCTTGATCGCAAACGTCCGCGAAGAAGACCGAAAGCACGATGGACTGATGACATCGTTAAGTATATTGGACCCGAGTGGCAGAGGAAAGCCCAGGACCGTGAAGGTTGGAAGCATGCTGAAGAGGCCTTCATCCTGCAGTGGATCGATACGGGCTGATGATGATGATGATGATGATATTCTAATTATAAGTGTTATAATTCAATTCGCTCAGCAAGCGAATCGACATGAAGTTTCTGCCAGATGTCAGATACGCATAGCAACTTAAAAAATAAATTGGTATATATATATATATATATATATATATATATATATATATATATATATATATATATATATATATATATATATATATATATATATGTGTGTGAACTCTGGGGAGGAGGCAAATTGAGGCCTCGGAGGAAATCGACTAGATTATCTTGATAATGGCTTCAAAGTGGTAGCCGAAACGTCGAGATTTTACAAATATAAAACGCGGTTCTACCCGAGAACCTAGTATTATCTAAAACTGCATTAAATTCTCGATAAAATTATTACAATCAGTCTTAATCTCGTTTTGCAACAAAATTAGTTATTTAGAAAGTTTGACCGAGCCTGAATAGCATTCTAGGAATAGCAAAGTCACAATAGAGGATGATGTTTTTTTTTTATTTTAGAATATAGACCATACATAAATTTAACAGTATCCAGTAAGTTATCCGGGCTGTCCGCCCGTCCTGTCCTAAATGTACAAGACACAAAAAGTATGGAAACCCATGTATTGGTGGGTCAGGACGCAATGCCCATCTGTCTGCCCACTCGTCATTCGCTGGGCATTGTTTGCTTACATATCCATCGAAAACAAAGTAGTCTATCAGTCTGACTTTAACAAGTGCCAGTAAACAACTAAATAGTGTAGGGTTGTCATGGAATTAGGTCAGTACATTGTTTATTCGTATGTCAATTCATATTAAACTGTATCTCTCGAATTTAGTTGAAATGATTGTTAATTATCTAACATTGACGGTAAGTTGAAAGAAAAATATATCCTTGTTTATACAATGCGGTTCTTGTGCAAAATTTTATGTTGATCAAATATTTTTCTATTATCCTCAATTTATTTTATTTTTTCTTATGCTTTTCTATCTTCGAGGGTAAGACTTTTAATTTTGATTGATTGTGCTGCCAAATATTTCTTCTTCCATCTCATCCTAGCCTATGCCATCTGCTTAGTATCTTCCCACTCTATTCCTCTACCTTGCTTTATATTTTTTTTCCTGTTGAATTCCTTTCGTAAACTGTCTTCTTTGCCATTTAAAAGTGTATTATTCAGCATATTAAAAATGTTACCTGTTTTTTTATTAAATTTGATTATACAGGGTGTCCGTTAATTAATAGTACACAGTAAACTTGCAGATTTTTTGGATAAAAATATTGCGATTTAACTCAACTTACCTTAGTCCAAAAGTTAACAGTAACCAAAATACAGAGTGTTAAACTTATAATTTTATTTTCAATTTTTGTCAATACATTTCTTAAAAAGTATCTTTCTTGGACGGTATTTGGTAGCGAGGGATTTTTTAAGATAAGAAATTTAAATATTTCGAAAAATTTTATGTTAATTGTAGAGGGCCCTGTCTGCGATACTTTTTTTCTACGTTTGAAAGGTCACAATTTTTTTGGGCTTTAGTGTATTCGCATTTTTAATGAAAATATTATTTTGTCCATCTTTTTTACGTAAATAAGGTATACTTTGCAAATATCGCTCCGCGTTACCGTTTTGTAGATATCTGCGTTTAAATTGTTCATTGCAGTCTTTTAAATTGCACTTTTAAAATGTACACTTTTCTTAAAGTAGGTAGGCTGCGATTAAAACAAATACATTACGTTAAATAGTTAAAATAGTTTTAAAAAAGTAATAATAATTTTAATAACTATAGCAAAATAGTTTTTGAAAGATTTTCACTTAAGTCAAGAACAAAATGCCCAGACGTAAATTGTTTTCTAATGAAGAGATGCAAGATTTGATAGGCATATACAAGCAGGAAAATTTATTCATGACGAAGACAGCCGGACTTGAAGATATCTTAAAATCTCTACAACAGACTGGGTGAAACAGGTTCTTTTCATCTGAAACGAGATTCTGCAGGTCGTCTGAAGACTCTAACCACCGACCAGGAAGAAGAAATTGTGGTTTGCGTAACCGAAAACCCTTAAGTAAGCACAAGACGCATTGCTCTGAGAGTTGGAGTAGGCAAGTCCACCGTTTGCAAAATTATTCACGAGGAAGGACTGTATCCGTTTCACTTCACGACTGTACAGAATCTATTGGAAGCTGATTTGCCAGCCAGACTGGATTGTGCTCGTTTCTGTCGTATCCAGGAAAATGTCGACGCTATATTAAGAAAAAATATATTGTTTACAGACGAAGCAACATTTACACGTAGAGGTGTATTAAATTTTAAAAATAAACATGCGTGAGATTTAGAAGATCCACCTTTATTAGTATCCAAACGCCATTTCCAACACGAATTTAAAATTAACGTTTGATGTGGTCTTATTGGTGATTAAGTAATGATTATGGTGATTATGTAATAACCCAATTACCCATTCAAATTACCACCTAATTTAAACGGCGAAGTATATCTTAATTTTCTTTAAACTCACCCGAATATTTAGATAATATTCCTCTAGAACTAAGACAAAAAAAGGGGAAAGCAAACACAAATGTTATGTTTCAAAAGCTCAATTTAAAACCGAACAATTTAAACGCAGATATCTAGAAAACGGTAACTCGGAGCGACATTTACAAAGTATACCTTTTTAGCGTAAAAAAGTGGGTAAAATAATATTTTTATTAAAAACGTGACTACACTAAGACGCAAAAAAGCTGTGCCCTTTCAAACGAAGAAAGGGTCGCAGATAGCGCCCTCTACAATTTGCATAAGAATTTTCGAGAAATTCAAAAGCCTTATCTTAAAAAACCCCCCACTACCAAATTTCGTTCAAGAACGATACAATTTAAGAATGTTATTGACGAAAATTGAAAATGAAATTATAACTTTAACACCCTGTATTTTGTATTTTTTTTTCCTTTATTTGGGTTTTTCGCCACTATCTAAAACTCAAAAAATATCAAACATACCTGTTCTTATGTAAAGAAAGAATCACTGGGTAAAAACGAAAAACCAAACGGAGACAAATTTCTCAGTGATTCTTTTTTGTAAAAAATTTGCCTAACGAACAAAATTTTAAAAGATATAAAAATGTTATAAAAAATTGTTCAAACTTTTAACGTTAACGTTTCGGAGGGTCCTCTCCCTCCGTTTTCAAAAGTAAACTAAAAAATAAATTATATAAATTTGTAATATATAAAGTAACGAGTGAAAGTAAATATGTTTTTTTGTGTATGTCAACAATAGATTTTCATGACAGTGACATACTACCAAAATATTTATATATATTTATATATATATATATATATATATATATATATATATATATATATATATATATATATATATATATATATATATATATATATATATATATATATATATATATATATAGGTTATGTTTACTGTACGATTGTTTATTGTACTGATTGTGTATTCAAATATTTAAATGTGTTTAATTGTTCTTTAGAATCGGGAACCATATTGAATTTAAATCTACCGAAGGCATAGCAATATAGTTATTTTTATTTAAATTAATTATAGCGGTTTTTCTTTTAATCTTCTGTATTTTGTTACCAATTCTTTTAATACCGTTTTGGAATTATTCCAATTTATGTTATGACCCGATTCCCATGCGTGTTAACAAATTCTAGATTTATTAAAATCGCCCTTTCTAAGAAGGTTATTCTAACATCTAACGATCTAGATGTCTTACCTATATAGAATTTGCCGAAGATGGGCACTTCCCCGACGAAGATGGGCATGTACTTCTTAAGAAACTTTACAAATTTGACATTAATACAAAAAACGCTTTATTATTTAAATTCATAGATAAAAAACAATGTTGAGGAAAAGAAAGGGGGCCGTAAAATATTAAACAGCGTCACAAATAATGGAAGTAATGAAAGAGTATGTAAAGAAGCTCTATGTGTTTTATAAGAAATAGCCAGACAGAAATCAATATTATATCAAATCGGTTAAGAAGTAGAGATTTTCAATCTCTCCTCTGAATAGTAGAGGAAGCCGTTTCAACAGGCCACATAAAATAGGCCAAGTTATGACGAGTAAAAATGTTATGACGAGTAAAAATGTACGAGTTATATTTAGAGAAACGTAATTAATAAAAACTTTCTGATACGTTTAAAATTAAGAGATGGTCCTATTCCATAATGTTAGTGAATATTTAATTTATCATTTGGAACCCCAAAAAATGACTCAGGTACTACTTGTGATACAGGGAGGTAAACGAAGAGGGTAAAGAAAATTACACAGCTTGAAATAAAGAGCTTATAGCGGACAAAGACACCCAACAATGCCCCTTCCAAAACCGACTATAGACTTATGGAGTTATAGTTAGTCCATTTATGAGCGGGAAAACTGCCGTCTGTTTTTCTAGACTTTCTTTCCCTAGTTGGGCGTTGAAATCACCCAATAGGATTTTTACATGGTTAGAGGGAATTTTAGAAATAGTTTTTTCCAGAATTTCCCAGGACTTATTTACTTTTTCAGCCAAACCTATTTGGATTCTGGAGATGTTGGGAGAATAGAAGAGGTATTACGAAAACACGACACTATACTTTACCAGATAAGTAACGTGAAATAGTTTTAAAGGCTAGACAAAAAAATCAGGTTATTGATATGGCTCAACATTTAAGAAAGATCAGTGATCTACCACAAAAACTTCACCTGTTTAATAGAAAAAAGGATGAACTTAATGAACCATTATTGTTTATGGATGATATAAAATGTATAAGAATCGTAGAGTATGGTTCCTAGTTATATAAAGAATCATATGATGAAAACAGTTGCATTTAGAAAGGTTAAAATCCTTCAAAATAAGAATAGAACAGCAGCACTTGACAATATTGAAATTGAAAGAGTTCGTATGAAATAGTACCAGGTGTCCCATTAAGGATGGATCGCGGCCGTATCTTGAAAACTATTTATCCCACAGCTTTGAGGAAAAAAAAAATGTTTAAATCATTTTTTTTTTGTATTTTCAAGTATTAACCGAGTAAGAAAAATTCTCAGTTATAATTAGCAAACTGTCTCCTACAACTTTGTTTCATGACATTTTGTCGTAATTTCACGAATAGAGGGGTGGGGGAGTTTTACCTATTGAGATAAAAAGTCGTCTAATGTCCGTTTGCCTTAATCGATTTTCTTCAATTTGGATTCATTTAAAAGGCAATTGCTGGTACAATCAGATAATCTGGGAGATAAATTATTTAGTTTATAAATGAAACCGCGAGGTGGCGTTACATTCAACAATAGTTTTTTGAAGTTTTGTTCAGTTTTTTCAAATGGAATGGTACAGCTTTTACTACATGGCAAGAAAGGTCATTTAAAGAGGAATCGTCCAGTGAAAACCCGAAATCGATATCTCTGACATGTCAAGAGATATTTCGATTTTTCTGAAAAAAATCAGTTAGTTTTAATTTTTACCGTTATATTATTGTTAAAAATTGGTCTTAATATTTAGGTCGCAATCGCAACCGCAACAATTTTATTTAAAAAATAAAATTATCTATTCAGTATCAATCATCATAAATGTTCTAATCCTGACCTTGATAATATTTTCTAATTTAATTACATAAGCGGAAAAAATGCCTTTCCCCAATTGTTGCATTTTCTCTTTTGTGATGCTTAAATACTACTTGACAGAATATTGAAATCAGTCATTAATAAATATACCTACTCTTTCTTTTAAACTAAATGAATGGATGAATGAAATTATGTGTTTTCGGGTTTCCAAATAAACGCATGCAATCCTTAGGTACATTACACACAGAGTGTAAGAAGGGAACCATGGAAACAAACAAAAACAGTCAAATTAACTTATCAGTTTTGAAATGCATTACATTTTCAACATTGCATTTATTGAATATTAATAATTATTATAATAATATCTAACAATGCCTTTTACGAATAACGAGGCCTATGACATGTTGGCGGTGTATTTCCAATGTTTTGAAAATGCATGCATTGCAGAGCGGCAATATGCAAGTCAATATCCCGAAAGAAGGCATTATTCGAAGAAGGTGTTTACACGTCTAGCAAGACGCTTACGAGAAACAGGAATTGTGCATCCAGATCCAGTCCGCACCAGGTTACGTTCAATTCGTAATGGAGATAATGTCGTAAATGTTCTGGCTTATGTTGAAACCAACCCCCATTTAAGAATCAGACAAATATCTGAAGAATTAGGTGTTAGCAAGACATCCGTTCATCGAATCTTAAGAGATAACAAGCTGCACCCCTATCATGTTGTCTTACACCAAGCCCTTTTGGATAACGATTTCGACATACGGTTAGACTATTGTCACTGGTTAAAAAATATGTGTAGTGGAAATAAACAATTCTTAAAACGCATACTATGGACTGATGAAGCTACTTTTAGCAGTGATGGAGGCGTTAACTTACATAATATGCACTACTGGGCAGTTGCTAATCCACACTGGATGTTAGAAATCAACCACCAAAATAGATGGAGTGTGAACGTATGGTGTGGTGTTTTGGGAGACAAAATTATTGGTCCCTTTATTTTTAATGGACATTTGAATAGTGAAACATATTTAAATTTTTTACAAAATGGACTGCCAGAACTAATGGAAGATGTTTCGTTGGAAACAAGAAGACAAATGTGGTACCAGCATGATGGATGCCCTGCCCACTTCTCGGAGGTGGTTCGAAACTTCTTGGATGCTTCGTTTCCAAATCGTTGGATAGGACGGGGTAGTTGATTTTCGTGGCCGGCGCGCTCACCGGATTTAACAGTCCTCGATTTTTACTTGTGGGGAAGATTAAAAGACCTGGTTTTTCGAACTCGTCCTACCACACGAGAAAACATGATTGAAAGAATTCAAAATGCAATAACCAGCATTTCAAGAGCGGAAATTGAAACTGCCATTTTTAGTACTCGTCGAAAAATAAATATTTGCATTTCTAAGGATGGAAGGCATTTTGAACATTTAGAAAGGCGTTAAAGTTCAGATTCTGTTAATTATTAGACTGTTGTGCTGTTAATTTTATTTGACTGTTGTTATTATTATTATCTTCGTTGTTGGCCCGTTGGCCTTTAAACACGCTCCGAATTAATATGGCACGAAGAATTTAGACCAGTCCTAAGCCTGGGTAAAATGTGAAGGAAGGCAAACATTAGGTTAATATTTTTTTAACTTTCTAGCCATGTAATAAAAGCTGTACCATTCTATTTGAAAAAACTGAGCAAAACTTCAAAAAACTATTGTTGAATGTAACGCCACCTCGCGGTTTCATTTATAAACTAAATAATTTATCTCCCAGATTATCTGATTGTCCCAGCAATTGCCTTTTTAATGAATCCAAATTGAGGAAAATCGGTTTAGACAAACGGACATTAGACGACTTTTTATCTAAATAGCTAAAACTCCCCTACCCCCCCCCCCCCCCCACTTCTGTATTCGCGAAGTTACGACAAAATGTCATAAAACAAAGTTGTAGACAGTTTGCTAATTATAACTGAGATTTTTTCTTACTCGGTTAACACTTAAAAATACACACAAAAAAAATTATTTTTAAACATGTTTAGCTGGTCAAGCCCTCTTGCGGTCGTTTTAGAAGCTTAAAAATATTTTTGGTGAATTTTTCATGATCAGTTTTAGTACAATTTCTTTTTCCCCAAAGCTGTGGGATAAATAGTTTTCAAGATACGGCCGCGATCCATCCTTAATGGGACACCTGGTATAACCATAATATTATAACCATTCGCTCAAACTTCACATAGTCTAGGTCATCTCGCGCCTCTATCTTTCCCGGCATGTTATTCTCTCACTACGTGACCGAAGTAGTCCAACTTGCGTATCTTTATAATCGTTGTTAGTACTCTTTCGGTACATATTCTACATAGGACCTCTTGATTTGTGACTTTCTCTACCTAAAAGATTCGTAATATTCTTCTGAATAGTCATATTTCGAAAAGTTCGAAAAGAAAAGGGTGGAACCGTCAATACTGTAAAAAAGAATAAGCAATAATAATAAGCAAAAAAATTAAACAAAATTAACCTGGTATAATTCCAACATTATTGAAATTCTCCTCGTCTGAATTTTAAATTCATATATAAATTAAATCAAAAACCTATTGAGTACACACACATTAATAATTCATCGTTCCGACAATATTTCCAAATAAAATTGAGAATTTTTTGCGGGTTGATAACTTTATTCCGGGGAAATTAATGGAAATTCGATCAAAATATACGATAAAAAGAGGTCGGTTGGAGTTTTGCCACTGCTGGAACTCGTTCAAAAACAAAACATTCTTGCGAAAGGGAAATTACAAAACATAAATGATGCGATTTGGGTGAATAACAATGACGACGAACTTCTAGCATTACGAACAACAAAACGGAGTTGTATTAAAACGATTTAAAATTTCTAGATTCGGATATTGTCAGAAGTTTTTATCCATATTTCAAGTCTGTTCAACAATTCATTTAAAGAAACGAAAACAAACTGCCCCAGAAACAAAATACGAATCCTTCAGTAAGTATAATGAGAAAATATTTGGCGCGATTATAATAATTTATTCATGGGTGATTTCGGCTAGCTGGAATTTGCACTGATATTTCGTAAATATATTATCCGTCGGTGTTATGATGACATATGAACTTATAACACTACCAGACTTGACTCCCTTACTACATAGTTTCTCACCTTGTTTGTCTCGCGACTCACTAAATAGCCAAAAAGGTAAGTCAACAACGTTGCAACCCTTTCACTATAATCAATTAATTTGACATTTATCAGTTTATTTTTATTTATCAAGTTTTTTCGGTATTGTGATTTATAAAAAATCGTTTTTATTTTTAAATGGCTTATAATCTCATACGAATCGTGAAAAAACCGAATCTATTTATCTATTTATCTTTGTATTAAATGACGAATCGTCAATGATGGATATTCAGTGTGACCCAGATGAGAATGCATTCTAAAGGGATCTCGGAAACCAAATTGTTTTCCTTTATTTGGGTTTTTCGCCACTATCTAAAACTCAAAAAATATCAAAAATACCTGTTCTTATGTAAAGAAAGAATCACTGGGTAAAAACAAAAAACCAAACGGAGACAAATTTCTCAGTGATTCTTTTTTGTAATAAATATGCCTATTTTTTACTTTTATTTTATTTTAATTTTACAAACTTTTAACGTTAACGTTTCGGATGGTACTCTCCCCCCCCGTTTTCAAAACTAAACTAAAAAATAAATTATATTAATTTGTAATATATAAATTAATTTGTGAAAGTAAATATATTTTTTTGTATATGTCAACGATACTTCCATTGACAACAATAGATTTTCATGACAGTGACATACTACCAAAAAATATATATAGGTAATGTTTACTGTGTGATTGTAAAGAATACAATCCCCGTTTCTAAAGAACAACAATTAAACACATTTAAATATTTGAATACACAATCAGTACAATAAACAATCACACAGTAAACATTACCTATATATATTTTTTGGTAGTATGTCACTGTCATGAAAATTGTTGTCAATGTAAGTATCGTTGACATATACAAAAAAATATATTTACTTTCACAAATTAATTTATATATTACAAATTAATATAATTTATTTTTTAGTTTAGTTTTAAAAACGGGGCGAGAGTACCGTCCGAAACGTTAACGTTAAAAGTTTGTAAAATTAAAATAAAATAAAAAATAAAAGTAAAAAATAGGCATATTTATTACAAAAAAGAATCACTGAGAAATTTGTCTCCGTTTGGATTTTTGTTTTTACCCAGTGATTCTTTCTTTAAATAAGAACAGGTATTTTTGACGCCACATTCATTCAGATATTACTCGGAAACCATAACAGATACAGAGATGTTTAAATCAGAAAAAGTTTCACCTTACTGAACTCTTAAAATTCTTCGAACACGTCACGTTTTCAAATTTTAAAAATTCTTAATATTTCCGAAGATATGTGGGAAAAACTAAATTTTCGCGATTTGGATTTTATTCGTTTCTAAGAGATATGTTTAAATAAACTTAACAATATCGTAGCCACTTTTTTTCCTCTACAAGGTGGTGTAATTAGATTTTTGATCCGACATTTGGGCTTTTCTCGACCATCATCAACTTTTTTTTTTAAATAGTTGACAAATTTTATTTTATGTTTAATAAATTCTACTATTTATTCTGTATCCAACCACATGTCACACTTTATATTCATTACACATTTCCGACTAATAAACTCATCATGAATGCAAATAAGCATATTTAAAAAAATATTTTTGTTGTATTTAAAGTATCGTTGGTTTTCAAAACATTTTCTTTACTTTAAATTATTGACAATAATATTAAATGTAATATAGAAATAGAAACTAACAATAAAATGTTATGAATGTATAAACAATTCTAAAAACAGAAAAAATTCAACAAGTAATTTTATTATTATTATTCACGTATGAACCCTGGTGGACCACGCGAAGTACAGTTAGAGGCGTTTGTTGCTAGTCTTCCTTTGCGCCCATACTGATTTCATTCTTTCGCTATGAGCCTTTTTCCTATCATCAGACTAAGTTGTTCCAGTCTTTCTACATTTTTCTCTCTGGCCAACCTTCCTCCTGGCCTTAACCTTGTGTCTGAAACAGCCTCTATCCTGAATTTCACTTTGTGTAATATTTGTTGATGTTAGGTCCTCTTTAATTGCAGATATCTATTTAATTATTTCTACTTTAGCTCTAGCTCTCGCAAAATTCGACTATTTGTCTAGTTAGCCTACTCGGGTTCATCCGTTTTATGTGTCCGTAAAACTTAAGTCTTCTTTTTCTCATATCGCTATGTATATATGTGTGTTGTATGATTTCTTTGTTTTCTCGAAGTCGGTATGTTGTGCTATTTATTTGTTTGGCGCCTAAGATTTTCCTTATGATTTTTCTTTACTTCTTTTCAATCTCCTCGAAGTCTCTCTTTATAATCAAAATGAGCGTTTCTGCCCCATATAGACATTCTGGCTTAATAACTGTGTTGTAATGTCTCAGTTTTGTGTTTTTAGATATGCATTTTTTGTTGTAAAAATTTTGTGTGTCTCAATGCAGTTTCCATTTTTTGACATCTACCCTTATTGGCCGCTTTTTCCAACCCGTTTTCCATGATTATTTCACATGAATTCAGAGACTCGACTGATGTTACCATATTTTGTTTTTAGAAATGGTGTTTTTAGTCTGTTGCAAATCAACTATTGTGCCTTTTCAAAGGAAATTTGGAGTCCTACCTTTTCTGCTGTTTCTTTTAAGATCTCAATCTGTTTTTGTGCCGTTAATATATCTTGAGCCAAAATTGCTAGATTATCAGCAAACGCCAGACAATCAATTTTGATGTTGGTTCTCCCCAGTTTAATGGGCTGGTCAATATTCAGGGCCGACTTTTTTTCACGCCACTCTTGTATTACTTTTTCTAGGACACAGTTAAATAAGAGCGGCGAGACTCCATCCCCTTGTCTCACTCCAGTTTTAATTTCGAAGGGCTCTGAGATGTCACCCATGAATTTAACTTTTGACCTTGTGTTAGTGCGGCTTTAATAATTGCCAGCGTTTCCCGATCTAGTCCTTGTTCTTTCTAGATTTGGAATAAAGATTCGCGGCCAGTAGAATCATATGCTTTTTTAAAATCCACAAATGTGCAGATGAGATTTTTATTGTACATTTTTTGATGTCTTAGGATCAACTTCAGATTCAGGACCTGTTCAAGGCAGGATCTGCGCGGTCGAAAACCTGCTTAATATTCACCAATTTTTGGTTCTAACTGTCCCTGTGCTCTGTCTAGTAGACATTGAGATAGAATCTTGTAACAAACTGGGAGCAGATACCTCTGTAGTTGTTTACATCCGTTCTATCTCCTTTCTTATGTAGCGGATGGATTAGAGCATCTTTTCAATCTTCCGGAATCCGTTCGGTTCGCCAAACTTCTTGTAGAATTTTGGTTATTTCCCTGATTGTACCTGGACCAGCGGATTTCAAAAGTTCAACAGTGATTCCATTTTCCCCAAAAGCTTTGTTATTTTTAAGTAGCTTGATTTGACTAATTATTTCATCTTCGTTCGGTGGTAATGAATCTGGGTTTATTTGTCCAAGGTTTAGTGTTGGTAATCTGTTTAAGAGCTCAGGACAGTTTAGTAGTTGTTCAAAATATTTGGCAAGTTCTTTGCAATGGTCTTGGTTATTTAGAGCTAATTGTCCGTTTTCCTTTTGGCAGCAAATATTTTGATGTTGATAGCCTGTTAATTTAGTTTTAAATGTTTTGTAAAAATTTCGGGTGTTATTGTTTTGGAATTTTTTTTTATTTCATTAAGTTGATTGTTTTCATGTTTTCTTTTGGATTGTCTAATTAGCTTCGATATTTCTTTTCTTACTTCCAAAAAGATGTTACAGTTTATTGCTGTTTTTTGACTGTTCCACTCTTTAAATGCTTTACTTCGACTTAATACTGCTTGCTCGCAAACTTCATCCCATCACGGATGTTTTCTATGTTTTTGTAAAGGGACCAACTTTAAGGCTGTTTTAATATTTTTTTGTTTCAATTCTTACCAGTTCTGTGCAGGTTGTTTATCAAGCTCTTCTGTTAGGGCTGGTTTTATTTTCGTTGGGTCAAACTTTGGTATTAGCAGCCCCTTTTGAATTAGTTTTCGAGGTTTTAAGCTAAGTTTGATTTTAGTCAAGTAGTGATGCGTGTCTATATTTGCTCCTTTCCTGACTTGAACATTCAAAATCTCTTTATAATTGGGGTACGAAATGGCAACATGGTCAATTTGAAATTCACCCATGTACGTGTTTAGGCACCTCCAGGTCTTTTGTTTGGTTATTTTTTTCTTAAAATGGGTTGACATTATTTTTAGATTAAACTGCGAACATAATTCAACCAATCTTCTGCCATTATTCCATTCCATTTATGAGCGGGAAAACTGCCGACTGTTTTTCTATACTTTCTTTCTTTCCCTGGTTGGGCGTTGAAATACCCAATAGGATTTTTACATGGTTAGAGGGAATTTTAGAGATAGTCTTTTCCAGAATTTCCCTGAACTTATTTACTTTTTCAAGATTAGATTAATTTTCTCCGTTAACTGGGAGGTGTGCATTGATTAATGTATAGTTTTTTTAGCACACTTAAGTTTAGCATACTTAAGTCGATTATTTAATGGCTGGACATTAGTTATAGAACCAAGAATAGATAGAATTTTTGAGATAACGAAAGCAACACAGAGATGTGGTGTATTTTTGAGTATTCTTTTGTCCGTTTAACTTTTAAAAAGTCTGTAGTTGTCGAAATCCAAGGTGTTATCATCTGTCAACCTGGTTTTTTGCATAGCTAAAATTTCCCCAATCGCCCCAATTCGTGTATTTTTCCTGGGCGCAGGAGATAATTGATATTTACCGTTCCAAAGAAAGTTTTTGCTTTCTGTTTCAGACGTTGGCCATAGTTATTTTTATTTAATACATAGTGAAATTAAGTTAAATTATAGTTAAATTTATATAATAAAAAAATTTATTTTTATAATGCAAAATAATTTTTTATTTTGAAATATTCCACCCTCATTCTCCAAACATAAATATCATCGGTAAACAATTTTTTCCATGACATTGTTTAACATTTCTCTTATTATGTTATTTCTCTTATTGAAGCTCGAACTTTAGCTATCATCTAAGCATTATTTTTAAAAGTCTAAAAGAAAATGTTTTGAAAACCAATCAGAATTTAAATATAACAATAAAAATATTTTTAAGGAGGCCTATTTGCACCGATAACGAGTTTCTTAGCCGGAAACGTGTAATAAATATTAAGTGCGATATGTCTTTGGATTCAGAATAAAAAGTAGAATTTACTAAACATGAAGTAAATTTTTTTGACTGTTTAAAAATCAAAGTTGATGATGGCCGAGAAAAGCCGAAAAGACGGATCAAAAATCTAATTACACCACCTTGTGAAGGACAAAAATTGGCTATAAAAATTTTAATTTTATTTTGACATATCTCTTCAAAAAAAAAATCCTAAATGTGTTGTTTTCATTAAAATCCTATTAACCTGTATATCTTCGAAAGAATTTAAGATATTAAAATTATATTTTTATCATTCCATTTGCTATATGATCTTTGAAATATTCATAGTGATATCTCCACTTAAACGAAAAGTACTAGAGTAAGTCTGAGACCGAGCATAAATAGCGCATTTTCTCGACTATAGACATGGAAAAACTACCAAAAATGCAAAAGTCTTAAATTATTTTAAGAGGTGAAAAAATTGATAAAATTATTAATTTTTATATGCAGTGAAAGATTTTAATATTAGAACTAAGGAATCCTTTGTGTTGTTTTCATTAAAACCATATTAACCCGTATATTTCCTAAAGAGTATAAGATATATTAAATTATCTTTTCACCAGTCGATTCAGAGTAAAATTCTACATAAGCGGAGGTATTTTTATACCGATATCTCTATTTCAATAAAAACTACGAGCAAAAGTCCGAAAATAGACAAAAATAGCAAATTTTCCTGACTATATACATGGAAAAAATGGCAAAAATGCTCAAGTCTCAAATTGGCTCGAAACTTTTCCATTGGGAGTTTTAAGAAGTGAGAAAATTGATGAAATAATTAATTTTTATGCAGTGTGGGGTTTTGATATTACAACTAAGAAATCTTTTATGTGTTCGGTTCATCAAAATCCTACTAACCCGTATATCTTCGAAGGACTGTTAAGATATTGAAAGTGTCAATCACCAGTCAGTTCAACGTAAAATTCTACATAAGCGATGGTACTTTCATAGCGATATTCAAACTATAATGAAAGCTACGAGAAAAAGTCTGAAAATTGACAAAAGTTGCAAATTTTCCTAACTATATACATGGAAAAAAATGGTGGAAATGACAAAGACTCAGATTGGCTTCAAACTTTCCCAATATAAGTTTTAAAAGTTGAGAAAACTAGCAAAATATTTGGTTTTTATCTGCAACCAAGGGTTTTAATATTAGAACTAAGAAATCTTTTATGTATTGTTTTCATTAAAATTGTATTAACCTGCAGATATTTGAAAGAATATAAGATAGCAAAATTATCTTTTCATCAATCGATTCGTAATAACTTTCTATATAATATGTGGTATTTTCACAGCGATATCCCCATTTTAAACAAAACTACGTATACAGGTCCACAGTGTTGATTGCTTTCTTGTAATCTATAAAGATAAGCACTAGATATTTATTATATAAGGCTTTTCAATAATTGGAGGTGGTTGCTAATGTCGTAGCCTGTCCTGAAGCCAGCTTATTTTCACGGCTGGTATGAGTCTAGCTTAGCTAGACTCATACTTTCACTTGCACCCGCTATATTTTACTAATATTATATTTTTTCTCCTTTATTTGGGTTTTTCGCCACATATTTTTGCTATATGGCAACATAGCATTAACGATCTAAATATTTTTTTACAAGATATAAATTCTCGAGAGCCTACAATTAAGTTTACTTTAGAGATGGAGAGGGAGAATAAATTGCCATTCCTCGATACTTTAATAATAAAACAAAACAACAAATTAAAAACTACAGTTTACAGAAAACCGACAAACACAGATAGGTATCTCAATTTCTTTTCAAATCACTCAAAATCCCTCAAAATAGGAGTAATTAAAAGTTTATATGACAGAGCAAAACTTGTTTGTACCGACAGTGATACACTGCAAAAAGAAACAAATCACATAAAAGACATTTTAATAAAAAACAATTACCCAAAAAATTTTATAGATAAATCGCTTAAAAATTTTGATACTAACAATTAATAATTAAAAACATTTAAATATTTGAATACACAATCAGTACAATAAACAATCACACAGTATACATTACCTATATATATTTTTTGGTAGTATGTCACTGTCATGAAAATCCATTGTTGTCAATGTAAGTATCGTTGACATACAAAAAATATATTTACTTTCACTCGTTACTTTATATATTACAAATTAATATAATTTATTTTTTAGTTCAGTTTTGAAAACGGGGGGAGATTACCCTCCGAAACGTTAACGTTAAAAGTTTGTAAATTTTTTATAACATTTTTATATCTTTAAAAATATTATTCGTTAGGCAAATTTATTACAAAAAAGAATCACTGAGAAATTTGTCTCGGTTTGGTTTTTAGTTTTTACCCAGTGATTCTTTCTTTAAATAAGAACAGGTATTTTTGATATTTTTTGAGTTTTAGACAGTGGCGAAAAACCCAAATAAAGGAGAAAAAATATATGAACACGCCACAATCATTCAGACGTCTACTAATATTAGTCATACTGTTTCTTAGTATTTTCTGGGATTATTACTAACTACGCTTATGATTTTAGTTAATGAATTTCAGTATATATGTTTTAACAAACCCCGCCGTTATATTTCCAAAGTTTATATTGCACGATTTTTTTGTGGATCTGCTAATATTTCCTTTGTACATTTCACAGGGAAAAATACTGTGTTTAATTTTTAGATTTATTATTTAATCTAGTGAAATATAATGGCAGGATATTAAACAGCTCACCGCTGGCTTCAGAATTTTAATTTAAAAATGTGTAACGGTTAACTATCAAAACGTTATAGTTTTTTTTATGTCCGTCATTTTATATTGCTTTAGTTTTGGTCTTTGAGGTACATTTTCCAAAAGAATGCTTTGGACAAGGAGGACGCTGATAAAATTAGTGTTGTTTCATAAAAACGGTAAGGGTTTTTTTATGCCTCAAAGTAAAAAACTAACATAAAAGTCCGAAAGATAAAAAGTTAGGGTTTTATTACAGGTATATTTTAGTTTTGCTTTGTTTAGTACTTTATTTTAGTAACAGTTATATATGGAGGATCTTTTGGTCGGTTTAAGTTTCTTTTAATTAAATAACATAGAAGAGTTCTACGGTTAAAAAATGTATGATTTATTTAACTGAGGTAGTCGATACTTGATGAAAATTTATTTTAAATAAACGAGCTAAGATTTATACCTAAATGTTCACTATATTTAAAACTTTTACTGATACAGACATGTACCAGTACAATGATTTACTGTTTCAGATATACTGATGACATTTTAAATTACTTTAAAGTTTTCCACAGCACTAAAAAATTTATTCTCATCATTAGTTATGACATACATCCATATACTTCTTTTCTAACACTAGGAGTTTTCTTATTTATGCTTAACGAATAAATGCTGAATCTTTTTATAGATACATAAAAAGTATAATAAGCGTGGAAATAAAAGATGGATTAATGTGAAACGTGGAACTTTTCACGAAACCTTTTTGTTAATAAAAAGCACGAACGTGTTTGCTTCATTTAATTAGTTGTTTTTTTTTTGTTCGTCTAAGTGTTCCTTCGACTAAGAGTTGGAGTAATATTTTATATCCCCTTTTCGAAACTGTTACGACTCTTTTAAAAAAAGATTCTTCAATTTTCATCATATATTCAACATTCATCTTCAGTATTATACAGGGTGTGCAAGTTAAGTCATTTATTTTCGCAGGTTGAAGAACTCGTAAAAATTATTAATTTTACCAAAAACCAATTATATAAAAGTTGCAAAATGAAGAAGTTATTAATACTGTACTATAATACTATACTATACTATAATTTTTGATGCACTGTTGTAGGTTCTAGACAGATTTACGCTCCATCGTAATAAACTAACTTTTTTTAAATAGCCCAACAGAAAAAATCGCTGGGCATTAAATCCGGGGACCGTGCAGGCCAAGAAATGGGTCCTTCTGTTAGGAAATTCATTATTTAAATGCTCGTGAACTTATCGTTTAAAATGTGGCGGAGCTCCATCATGTAGAAACCACATATTCTGTCTAACATTTAAAAGAACATATTGTAATAATTGTAGCAGAGATTTTTGAAGAAAGTCGAAATAATTTAAACCTGTTAGTCGACCTGGAAGAAAGAAAGGCCCAATAAGCATGGCATTCGTTACTCAACCCAAACATTTACTGAAAATTTATACTAAAAATGGGTTATTTTCACTACATGCGGATTTTATTCTGCCCAAACATGGTTGTTGTGGAAATTATTTACTCCATTTCTTGTAAATGTGTCCTCTCGTGACAAAATTTAACTCTTCTAGGATAATCTTCGGGTTGTATTATTATTATTATTATTCACGTATGGGCCCGGGTGGACCACGCGAAGTACAGTTAGAGGCGTTTGTTGTTGTTAGCCTTCCTTTGCGCCCATACTAATTTCATTCTTTCGCTATGAGCTTTTTTTCTTTCGTCAGACCAAGTTGTTCCAATCTTCCTACATTTTTCTCTCTGGCCAACCTTCTAAACGTCAACCTTGTGTCTGAAACAGCATCTATCCTGAACTTCACTTTTCGTAATATTTGCTGACCTTAGGTCCTCTTTAATTGCAGCAATGCATTTAATTATTTCTACTTTAGCTCTACTCCTATTTTCATAAAATTCGACTATTTGTCTAGTTAGCCTATTTGGATTCATCCGTTTTATGTGTCCGTAAAACTTAAGTCTTCTTTTTCTCATATCGCTATGTATATCTGTGTATTGTTTGATTTCTTGATTTTCTCGAAGTCGGTATGTTGTTGTATTTATTTGTTTGGGGCCTAGGATTTTTCTTATGATTTTTCTTTCCTTCTTTTCAATGTCCTGGATGTCTCTCTTTCTATTCAAAATGAGCGTTTCTGCCCCATATAGACATTCTGGCTTAATAACTGTGTTATAATGTCTCAGTTCTGTGTTTTTAGATAGGCATTTTTTATTACAAATATTTTGTGTAAGTCTCAATGCCGTTTCCATTTTTTGACATCTACTCTTATTGGCCGCTTTTTCCAACCCATTTTCCATGATTATTTCACCCAAATATTTGAATTGAGAGACTCGTCTGATGTTACCATATTTTGTTTTTAGAAATGGTGTTCTTAGTCTGTTGCAGGTCATGTATTGTGTCTTTTCAAAGGAAATTTGGAGTCCTACCTTTTCTGCTATTTCTTTTAGGATTTCAATTTGTTTCTGTGCCGTTAATACATCCTGAGACAAAATTGCTAGATCATCAGCAAACGCCAGACAATCAATTTTGATGTTGGTTCTCCCCAGTTTAATGGGCTGGTCAATATTCAGGACCGACTTTTTTTCACGCCACTCCTGTATTACTTTTTCTAGAACACAGTTAAATAAGAGTGGCGAGAGTCCTTCCCCTTGTCTCACTCCAGTTTTAATTTCGAAGGGCTCTGAGATGTCACCCATGAATTTAACTTTTGACCTTGTGTTAGTTAATGCTGCTTTAATAATTACCAGCGTTTTCAGATCTAGTCCTTGTTCTTTCAAGATTCGGAATAAAGATTCGCGGTCTATAGAATCATATGCTTTTTTGAAATCCACAAATGTACAGACGAGATTTTTATTGTACAGTTTTTGATGTCTTACGATCAACTTTAGATTCAGGATCTGTTCAGGGCAGGATCTGCCCGGTCGAAAACCTGCTTGATATTCACCAATTTTAAATGTTTTGTAAAAGTTTCGGGTGTTATTTTTTTGGAAATCTTTTTCTATTTCATTAAGTTGATTGTTTTCATATTTTCTTTTAGGTTGTCTAATTAGCTTTGATGTTTCTTTTCTTACTTCCAAAAAGATGTTATAGTTTATTGCTGTTTTTTTACTGTTCCAATCTTTGAATGCTTTATTTCGGCTTAATACTGCTTGCTCGCAAACTTCATCCCACCATGGATGTTTTCTACATTTTTGTAAAGGCACCAACTTTAAGGCTGTTTTAATAATTTTATGTTTCAATTCTTGCCAGTTCTGTGCTGGTTGTTTATCAAGCTCTTCTGTTAGGGCTGGTTTTATTTTCGTTGGGTCGAACTTTGGTATTAGCAGTCTCTTTTGAATAAGTTTTCGAGGTTTTAAGCTAAGTTTGATTGTAGTCAAGTAGTGATCCGTGTCTATGTTAGCTCCTTTCCTGACTTGAACATTCAAAATCTCTTTATAATAGGGGCACGAAATGGCAACATGGTCAATTTGAAATTCGCCTATGTACGTGTTTGGGCACCTCCAGGTCTTTTGTTTTGTTATTTTCTTCTTATAATGTGTTGACATTATTTTTAGATTAAACTGCGAACATAGTTCAACCAATCTTCTACCATTATGGTTAGTCCATTTATGAGCGGGAAAACTGCCGACTGTTTTCCTGTTATTTTTTTTCTTTCCCTAGTTGGGCGTTGAAATCACCCAATAGTATTTTTACATGGTTAGAGGGAATTTTAGAGATAGTCTTTTCCAGAATTTCCCAGGATTTATTTACTTTTTCAGGATTAGATTTATTTTCTTCGTTAACTGGGAGGTGTGCATTGATTAATGTATAGCTTTTGTTAGCACACTTGAGGGATAGTGTCATAAGTCGATTATTTACTGGCTGGACATTAGTTATAGAACCGAGAATGTTTCTTGAGACAGCGAAAGCAACACCGAGATGTGGTGTATTTTTGAGTATTTTTTTGTCAGTTTTACTTTTAAAAAGTCTGTAGTTGCCGAATTCCAAGGTGTTATCATCTGTCAATCTGGTTTCTTGCAAAGCTAAAATTTGGATTTTTTGCTGACTCAATGTTCGCCCCAATTCGTGTAGTTTTCCTGGACGCAGGAGAGAATTGATATTTACCGTTCCAAAGAAAGTTTTTGTTTTCGATTTCAGACGTTGGCCAGAGGTCTCCGACTCCCTCTGAAAGATTTTGCGTTTAAGCCCGGACGCCCCAGAATCCGAAAGTCCGGTTGTACCAGCAAAGCTGGCAGAGGATTGTCTACCTCCTGGGGTAATTTTGTAATTACTAGAATGCTTCATCTTGTACTTTGAATTAATTGTTTGAACCATGACGGTTCAGAGGTTAAGACTGGAGGGGTTAGTTCCAGAAATTAAATATCAGCCGCACCACTGGTGAACAGACGCTGACCACTCAACCGCTTGATACAAGTCAGACGCTAAGTGGATTTAGTTTTTTTTTTGTTTGCCTTGGTTCGGGGCTGCTTATTTTGAGATATTCGCAGCTGTCCATTAATATCTAATGGAACTTTCACTATCCACCACCCGTGACCCGTCCAGTACCTTAGGCGAGGTATACTGGAAATGATATTATTAATAATGATGATTTCTTAATGGAAACCTTTCCGGGTACAAACGACATGCTGCGGCTGCATATTGTTGGCACTGTCCATTAGTTAATATTTTGTCCACTAGTTCATTGTTTTCATAAACGTGTGGTATTTTAATTGCAGAAAGTTCTCAGAAAATGAAACACGCGTTATTTAGGAATTATTAACACTGGTTAAATCGAACATCGCACTCGCATATAAAAAACTAGTCATACACAGTATCAGAAGTAAGAAAATATTTTATGTATTTACAACGCAGTTTTTATATAAATAATATTTGGTAAAATTACGGCATGTAAAGCATTACTTCAACTCTGTCAAAGTTGAAATTATTAGCACTAATTTTTCACTCCATTTAACAAGTTTTAAACGATTCACGCCACATTAAGGAACACATGAATAATTATTTTATTAAATTAAATGCTGAAAATGTCCACCAATAGAGTCTATGCAAAACTGACACAAGACAGTGGGGTGCAAGGGTGCAAGACAATGTATCGGCGAACAATTTTTAAACCATCTCTCGTATTTGTCTGATTATGGTCCTTTCAACTTCTGGAAATTCCTAAAAATGAAACAGACACTGAAAGAGAAGCATCCAACACCCATAATTGCTTCAGAGCGAAAATTACGACAGTTTTTAGCCCTTGTATCAACCTACAAGAGTCTATTTTAAATAAACACCAATGAACATATAAATAAATAACAGCTGCACATTATCCTGCACGAGGATAATGTTACTGCATTTCATGTTAGTAATATTATCCTTAAGCCAGAATGATATTATAAACTTTTCAAGTGCAAAGATTTTCGATGTTTTAATTTATTTAATCCTTCGTCTTATAACCATAGTGCTGTTATAAAATATGTGGCTATAACATGCCAACAAGAGTGTATTTTAAATATACAGCAATGAACATACCATGTGTCCCAGCCAAATGGTATAAATTCGTTAATAAATAACCTAACCTAACCTAATGCTGTCGGTAATGCGTCCTCTTAAATCATTCAGATCTTGTGGCTTGGTTTTGTATACGACGCTTTTGAGATATCTCCATAAAAAAATCCAACGGAGTGAGGTCCGGGGTCCTTGGTGGCCATTCTAGTGGCCCTCTCCTCCCAATCCATCGATTTGGAAACACATTATCGAGGTACTGCCGCACATTAACTTGATAATGGGGGGGTGCTCCATCTTGTTGGAACCAAATTGTGTCTGCTAGCAATTGAGGATTTCTTATATTAGGGTACAAATTTATAAGATTTGGAATGAGCTGATTTTGGAGAAAATCTAAGTAATTTACCCCATTTAAATTTTGATCGAAAAATATTGGACCAGTTATTTGATCTCCTATAATACCTGCCCAGACATTAATCTTTTCAGGTCTTTGTGGGTGAATTTCCCGCATCCAGTGAGGATTTTCTCTCGACCAATAACGACAGTTCTGGCGATTGACATGCCCATGAAGAGTAAATATAGATTCATCAGAAAATAAAACGTTTTCCACTCTCAGAAGGTTGTTGTCTATTCTGTGCATCATTTGTTCGCCAAACTCCATTCTCCTGTCGAAGTCGTCTTCACTAAGCTCTTGAGTAGGCTGTAGCTTATACGGATGCATTTTATTCTCTTTCAATATTCTGGCAACCGAAGAGCGACCAACATTGTTTTTCAAGGCAACTTGTCGAATTGAGGTATGCGGATTGTCTTGGAATGCAAGCATTACATCCAATTTTTTGTTATCGGTCAACGACACTGCTTCCTTCTTAATTTGTCTCACGTGTCCCAGTTCTCTAAATTGTTTTTCAACTTTACTTACTGTACCTTGGGATATGGGTGGTAAGTCAGGATATTTTTCCCTAAAGAGACGAATAACTTCGGCTTGAGTTCGTGTCCTATCTCCATAACCTATCATCATTAAGATAGTTATTTTATGACTCTCTGATAAATACACCATGTTTAAATCAAACGAATCACACACGTCAAAGAAAACTAATTTAAAAGGCACGTTGATTTTTTGACGTTTCATACAACAAATACCTACCTTTGAAAACCTGATTTTTTATCTTTGCCTATTTGCTGATAATGTTCGAAGAATTACTTAATATTTCCGAAACAGTTAAAGATAAGTTTAGGATATTTTACATGAAATATGTCTAGAATTTCCTGAAGAATCCAAAAATTAAATAATATACAGAGTGTTGTATTTAAAATAAGAAAGTTGGTATTGGCCACTGTTACATGACACACCCTGTATAAAAAAAATTTTATGGAAAAAATGCGCATCTAAAAATACCAATCGACGTGTTGGAGCGTTTTTTCGAACACGTTCCTATTTATTTATTAACGAATTTATTCCATTTGGCTGGGACACATGGTATAAATAAATGACAGCCTGCATTTAATTTCATGTTAGTAACATTATCCTTAAGCCAGAATGATATTATAAACTTTTCAAGTGCAAAGATTTTCGATGTTTTAATTTATTTAATCCTTCGTCTTATAACAATAGTGCTGTTATAAAATATGTGACTATGACACGCCAAATCCACTTTTTTTATGAATAAAAACGGAAAGAAAGGTATATCATCTTATATTGTTCGTGGAAAAATAGAAGAAAATTTTCTGTTTCGGTTATTAGTGACACGCAAACTTTCTCCTGTCGTAGATTAATCGAAACCCATCCAGGGTTATATTAGCAATTTTCTATTATAACAAGAAAAGTGTCTTAATGCATGTGAAGCAAATAAATGTTTAGATTTTTTATGAAGGCTGATTTTTTCCGATAGGGATCGCTGTCAAACGAACAGTGAATTTGAACTCTTCTGGTACAGGAACCATTCTAAGGATTTGCTGTTCGTTTTGATGAGTCCCGTGAGCAGAAAGATTTACATTTGAATGACATTATTTTTAAAAATGAATTTCCTAAAATTTTTATTTTAATAATTAATAAAAGTTTTTTTAATGGACGTCTCTCTTTTATTATATCGCTAGATCAAAAAGTAACTTTCTTTTGGGACACCTTATATATACTCTAACATATTGAATCCTATATAGGCGAGCACTACTCCTTTCTACATATTTTTTGAGTGTCTACAATTTTATGAACTTTTCTTCCTAAGCAGCCAATTTTCTTCTTTCTCAGGGTAAGTGGCTTTGAGGGTTATCCTTAGATCCTTTTTTTTTCTCGATTACCACATTTTCTCTGGCGTATTACATGCCTAGGTTAATCCAATTCTTCTATCCATATTTTTTGAAGGTCACCAGTGTTACCTTCTACTCTTTTTTTATCTGTTTCCTTTTTTTTTCACGTGGAACGTTTCTTTGACATACTATTAAGCCCTCACTTTAATTCTACTATATTACACTATCTTTTATTTATAACTATCAAAACAGTACATATTCTCATAAATAATACGTTATTAGTTCAAATATCAATACTTTTAAGGTAAAAAATATTTTTGTTTATTCACAAGTCACAACAAATATTAGTGTTTCAAAAGCATTCTAATATTTAATAGTTTTTATGACAAAAAAAATATGGCTAGTTCAATAATATAAGTGCTGTAGAGTTTCATTAATATAAAAGCAGACAACTTGTAATTTTTTACTTGCCTTTTTAGCTCTTTTTTTATTTATATCTCATTTGTTTCCAGAAAGCTCCTTATTTGTTGTGTCTGCCGTTTTGTACTGGGCTTATATTTCAGATAAACGTCTTATATATAACTACGAGACAGCAAAAGTCAAAAAATTCAGTTTAAAGTACAAGGCCTCATTCATTTATTGTTCTCTAGTTACTTTTTCTACCCATGTAAATATTCTGACTCGCAGTGGCAACTCGTGGATGTTTGAGTGAGAGGGGTTAGAAGAAAATAGTGCTGCTGAAGAATTTTTTTTGCTTATCCCTTCTTCCTTTTTATTTTTCGTGTTATTGAAGCCCTATACCGGAGGTGAATCTGTGATAAATGCTGGAAGGGCGGTTCTCTTAAACACATTCGATTATTTAAAAGAAATAATGTTCGTTGCTTCATCAACAATATTTTCCATAAAAAAAACTACAACATGCGTCTCTCTTATTCTCTTTTCCTTCCAAAGCATCTGCTTCGATGTAGTTATAGGGAAGATAAAATACGGAATAACATAACAAAAAGAAGAAATATCTCGAATATTATAATAAATGATCGACGATGGAATTGCAATAGCAAAAATTTTTGTGGGGTTTTTAACTTCTCGGCGCATGTTTTGCTTATCATGTTAACATCAGCAGGAGATGATTCAATCTAGATCGCGGAACGCGCTTTATTTAGTGGTAAATCTCTCTGGATTTGGTGTTTGACAACCAAAGGTTTAAATAGAAGAATTAAAGATTTGTTGTGGAAAAAATAATGCCTGACCAATATATCCTGTGGAAGGGGTCACTGGAATCATCGAAATGGATACATTAACATTGCGGACACTTTTCTAACTAAACGGTTAACTTGCTCAACATCTTCTTTGCTTTTCTTGCTTTACAGATAACGCAGTCCCTGTTTCCTTAAGGTGGAATCGGCTAATTTTAATTACGATTTTAAAAATGGCGGTCACCCCCGCGTTCTCCCACTCTTAGTTTGCGCAGAAGATCAGTTTATTAAGTAAAGGTATACAACTTTGTCGCTTTTCTAGACATGGCGTTAGCGATAAGTAGTCGTCGTAATAAATACATCCTAGATGGCATACAATACCTTTGGGAAACTTGTAAACCTAACCCCATAGCACCAGTAGTCGATCATAAAGTTATTCGCGATTATAACTGTCAAGTTTATGAACCAACTTCTCGTCATTTGCGGGAGCTGTTAATTTATTTCTTTAATATGAAGAAATCTGCTACTGAGGCTCACCGAATACTCTCAGACACTTATGGTGAGGAGGCTAGGAGTGAAAGAACGTGTCGTGAGTGGTTTCAACGCTTCGAGAACGGTGATTTTCAAGTCGAAGACAGGCATAGCGGTGGGAGAGCGAAAGTTTTCGAAAATGAAGAATTAGAGGCATCGCTTAATAAAAACTCGTATCAAAGTCAAGAAGAGTTGTCAAGATCATTGGGAGTGACTCAACAAGTCATTTCAAAACGCCTTAAAGACCTGGAAATGACCGAGAAACAAGGATATTAGGTGCAATACGAGTCGAAACCAAAAGATGTTGAACGCCGTCTGTTTAATTGTGAACAGTTACTTGAAAGAATAAAACAGAAGGGATTTCTGTATCGTATTGTGACTGGGGACAAAAAACGGGTTTATTACTATCATGCCAAGCATCGAAAATCATGGGCATATCCCGGCCAGGCTTCCACGCCGATGGCCAAATCGAATATTTATAGCTCCAAGGTCATACTCTGTATTTGGTGCGACCAGCTTGATGCCGTCTGAAGTCTGACGTCTGTCTGACGTCTGACTGACATGATGAGCTGTTAAAACCGTCTGAAACAATCACAGGGGATCATTTTCGAACGCAATTAATGCGTTTGAGCCGAGCATTGAAAGACAAACGGCCGCAGTACAGTGAAAGGCACGATAAAGTGAATTTGCAGCATAATAATGCTAAGCTCTATGTTGCGAAAGTGGTCAAACGTTGAAAAGGTAAGTCCTACCACACCCGCCGTATTCTCCAAACGTTGCTGCTTCTGACTATCACCTGTTTCGATAGATGGTACACGGCCTGGTTGACTAGAACTTCCAGTCTTATGAAGAAGTCAAAAATTGAATCAATTCGTGGATCACTTCAAAAGATGACCCGTTTTTTCAACACGCGTTTCGAATAATGTCTGAAAGATGGGAAAACTAGCAGTGGCCAACGATGGAGAATTTGAATCATAAATGTTTAATCAATTTTTTACAATAAAGTCTTGAATTAAAAAAAAAACGGCGGAGCAAAGTTGTATACCTTCTAAATAATATTATTACGATTGTCGGGGATCAGTGAATACGAAAAAAGTAAAATCGTAAAAAAAAATCTAACCTAAGAAAAGTAAAGGGAGTACCAAGGAAGAACTAAATTAGAATGAAATAATTAGAATTAAGAATATTAATAATTAAATTAGAATTGATAATATTTGGAATAGAATCCAAAAAAAGTTAAGAGGATATGGAAAACGAGTACAAGGGAAAAGGGAAAGGGGAAGATCGAAGCAAATCTGGGACAAAGTGATGGGAAATATTTTAAATAAAAAGGAACCTAAAAAAGAAACCGGTTTGACAAAACAATTTCAAAATAGCTTTTTCTCTCCAACAGTTTCCCAGAATCCACTTTGCCCAACTTTGACCTTACCATTCTTTCGCGTTCTCTTCGACAGTTAATCCTAACTCTTGCTCGTACTTCGTCACTTCCAACGTTAAAGTTGTTAAGGACAGTACAATTGCAAAATATTGTTTTATCGTTGGTCATGATTGAATATATATATATATATATATATATATATATATATATATATATATATATATATATATATATATATATATAAATATATATATATATATATATATATATATATATATATATATATATATATATATATATATATATATATATATATATATAAATATATATATATATATATATATATATATATATATATATATATATATATATATATATATATATATTACAGAAATCTTTCACCCTTTGTCCACGTGGTGCCACCGATCGCCTTCCCCAAACTGTCAACCATGCGACGTCACGTGTCTCTCGGGACCGGTTTCTAGCCTTTCAGCCGTCATCAGCCGAGCTCTAGACGAACGCAAGGAAAGCAGTTCGGAGAGGCAATCGGGGCCAGACCAGATCAACTGGCCATTTTAATGACGGGTCGTGATCGCACACAACTCACGCCATCATACGGCGAATGCTCGTAGCAGTCAGGACCGCTCGTAACATTCCTCGTAACGCTACCTTGTGGGCATATATATATATATATATATATATATATATATATATATATATATATATATATATATATATATATATATATATATATATATATATATATATGATTATTAACAACCTTCTTGCAACTTTATTCTCAACCAGATAAAATCCAAAAGCTTAATTTAATCAAAAAAATGTCAACTTGTCATTAGGACTGCCAAAAAAAGTGAAAACTTGAAACTTTGGAATAACTATTTTTTTTATTATTAAATGAATTATGATATGAAAATTTGAAATATTCGAAAATAAATCCTTTTTTATTAAATATATTTAGCATATTAAGTACTCACTCTTGTACTGCACCGTGATTCTACAATTAAACAGTTAAAATAATGATTATCTAAAACACAATTTAATTTAATACATATTAAAATACTTTTAAAACACAATGGGCGTGTCCAGACTAGTGCAACACCTTACTAGCATGTCGGTGACGCGAACCCGTAAGTGTTGCCTCTACCGAAAATTGCTCAACGTGGCTAAAGACGTTTTTACTTCAAAAATCTATTTTTTTCTTGCTCCTTGCGTATTATTTTCTATCATGAAAGATTTATCGACTATTTAGGAAAAAACTTTTATTATAAAATCCTTATACTTCGCTTACACTCGAGAAAACTTTCAAAATAAACACAATATGTGGAACGGCGTAATAAAAAAGGGGAATATCTAATAGAATATTACAAACAAGTACTGTCAAAATATATTTTCAGAGATATAAGTCTGACCTCCCGTGAAGACCTCCCCAGTGGATTCGCTAAAAAAAGTATCGTAAAATATATTTGCTTTTATTGTTTCTGTTGCTGTTTTTGTATGGAAGAAAATATGATTAGGTGAATGATACATTGGTAGTTTATATAAGTTTTAAGCTGTTTTTGTTTATTTTCAAAACTGAACATGTATTTCTCTGAAGATAACATATATCTGCGTCAATATTATTTGTTGTTATCTATCATTTTATGAAATCTCACGAGAGAAAACATTTTTCAGGTGTATTTCTGCAGAAATAATTGATACGTTACTAGGAAATAAACACTCACCAATAATTTTCTTTGTTTAATTGACGTAGTTCCTAATTACAGGTTTTTTCCTATTATATATTTTTTTATTTTTATATCTCACCAGAGATACAGGATATAAAGAAATGCAACAAAGACTCGCCTTGTTTAGAGACGTTTCATTTTCATCCGCCATCCAAAGCGTTAGCAAGCGTCTCCCAAGACCGGTTTCTGGCCTTAAGCCGTCATTAGTTGTGTTCCACTAATTGCAACCTCCATTCGACATAGCCAATATAAATGGTCATGGCTTTAGTCGTTCTTTCATCCGCTGTTCAAGTGTCCAGCTTGAGCCCAACTGATGACGGCTTAAGGCCAAAAACCGATCTTGGGAGATGCTTGCTGGCGCTTTGGATGGCGGATGAAGGAATAGCCAAGCACGACGTAGAACACAGGTGAACTTCCTTAGCTTCTTAATATTTTTTTGATATGGATTTATATATATATATATATATATATATATATATATATATATATATATATATATATATATATATAATTCTTCTGTACGTTTGTATGTCACTAAACTCCTCCTAAACCTCTGGAACCGATTTTGATAAAATTGTTTAGGTGCGTTTGAGTGGATCCCTCGATGGTTTAGATTAACAATTGATTGAAATTGATTTTCTTTTAATTTTTTTACTTTTTTAAAATTTTTCGAATATAAAAACATATAACAACAAAATTTCGCCACCCCCTTTCTCACCAACCACTTTCAATTTTTTTTTTTTAATTAAAAAAAAGCTCGAACGTTGACTTTTCGTTTGGATTGCATAATTTATTTCGACAATAAAACAAATACTATGAGATCGTCACTGTTACAAATTCACAATGACATCCAATTAGTGAGTCATACAAATATTACGGATTCCGGGTTTGTCAAGACAATACACAAAATATCTTGTCAATGGTTAACAATTACATACTATATTATGCCACACTAACGAAAAGTCAACGTTAGGGCAGCACAACGTCTGTCGGGCCCGCTCGTATGTATGTAGTTATAAATATTAAGTTATAGTTACTAATACTAAGATTTAATTCTTTGACAACCCTCAATATATTTCGTCAGAATTTTTCAGGGGGGATAACAGCTACAAAAATGTCATATTACAAACAAAACTAAACAATAATTATATAATGAGGGACTTAGAATGTTTAAAATTTAGTTGAAATGTTAAAATATATAATAAAACAAACAGAAAATATAGAACAATACTCACACGTAGGAAACAAACGTTTCTAAGGAAAATATATACAGTTAAAATCAGTGATATTCTTTTTCCTCTACATATAATGATCCTTTTTCATATTTATCGTATTTTTTATTTCATCGTATTAATAGTCGAAATTTCAAGATACTAATAATTAAAAATATTGTTTTCTTTCAATTTTACTTTTTTTTTCTCCCTTTTATTTTCTTCGTTTTTTTCTTTTCTTTTCTTTTCCTTTTTTTCTTTTCAGTTTCCCAAAATATTGCAATAGATGACACATTGCAATATAGCCCCTCTATATTAGATCTGGAATGTAACAATTATTTTTATCTCTGTTGAGTGCAACGTATGAAATCGTATGAAACGTATGAAATATCGTATGAAAATCTAATTTTGACCAGTCTGATGGCAATGTCTGAGCACAAGATGTTTTTCGAATGCGCGTTTCACTATATATATATATATATATATATATATATATATATATATATATATATATATATATATATATATATATATATATATATATATATATATATATATATATATATATATATATATATATATATATATATATATATATATATATATATATGAACATTTTTAATGGTTGCTTGACCGGGAAGGAGCCCCTCCTATCCCTTGAACTGGATGACATATGTTTCGTCTCTCGAGGTTCAGACTCATCAGGGCGCCGACATATACCATACCATAATAGGGAGACTCTATACACAGCCAACAACCCATGTTTTCACTGACTTCCCGTCGGATGGCGTATATATGTGGTGTTAGATTTTCTCGGACTGCGTCCAATGAGACTGCAGTAGCTGAGTGTCATAACATACCCAACCGTTGGATTCCACAATCTCATGTGGAACACACAACAACCTGCGTCTCCGCCTAAATGAACATTTTTTTGTTGTTTGCTTGACCGGGAAGGAGCCCCACCTATCAATTCAACTGGATGACATATGTTTCGTCTCTCGAGGTTCAGACTCAACAACCCAACTCTCAACAACCCATGTTTTCGCCGTCGGATATATATATATATATATATATATATATATATATATATATATATATATATATATATATATATATATATATATATATATATATATCCGCTATTTGAAGGAATACATATTTGAATTTTTGTAGTCATACAGATTGGATCACATTTCTTTAGATACTCAACTGAAATTTAAATTTTAAACTCAGCTTACTACGAATCCAAAAACAGGGTCAATTCTCGATATTTTGCTTCTCATTAGAGATATCGACAAAAGTTATTAGAAAAAGTTGTTTTGAATATTATTTCAACCCTACATACCGAGTTTTATAACAAAATTCTCATTTTTATTCAACAAAAAGAAATCATTGGGTACTATATCAGGACTGTACTAGGGATGATCATTCAATTCGATGTTTTGACCAGTCAAATATTGAGTTATTTGGTCGGATGGGTGAGAGCTCGCCTTGTCATGTTGAAGAATGATGCTGCGTCACTAGATGTTTTTTCTTATTTCTTCCAAGAAAGATGGTTGTGTACCATTAAGAATTTACCGTTCTACGATTCTATAGTGGCACTGTAGCCACATGCCCATTTATCCCAAAAGAAACAGACGACCATTTGCTTCGAAGTGATTCTTGCACGAACGACTTTTGGGGCACGAAAACGTTGGGTTTGGCTCATTTTGAAAGACCCATATAATCGACTGCTGTTCACTTTCGAGCTCACGGATCGGGATTCACGGATTTTGACGCATTACGATGGTATTTTTGAGCATTTTTTGAATCAACGCTCACAAATCTTTGTCGTGGGTAAATGTTCATGTAAAATCTTATGTACGCTTATCATACTAATTCCCGGGGATGCCTCAATCTCACAGTATGTCACATGACGATCTTGCTTTATCAGTTTGCGCATAGTATCGATGTTTTTTGGCACAACAACCGATTTTAGACGACCTTCTTTAAATTCGTCCGCGAGCGAACGACAGGCACGATTGAATTCACGAAACCAGTGATTTACTGTGATTTTAGATGATGCTTCATCACCAAAAGTCGAAGTGAGTTGATCGATGCACCCTTGTTGAAATAATCCACGTCGAAAATCGTAGTAAATCATCGCACGAAAATTCTCACGAGTAAGTTCCATTTTTTGACTGAGATCTTCAAGTCTCTAAACAATAGAAATAAAGTCCCTATGACAAAACGTTCTGAGTGCATATACAGTCAACAATGTCAAACTTTACGATGTGTGTCATGTCACCATTGTTGCTAATTCTGAATACATCAATAGCAACTCTCTTATAACTAACTTAAACCGAAGAAGAAAAATAAACTACAAGTTGCTGTGTTAGTTTTTTCTTAGAAACAATTGTTCTTCCGTTGATTTTTCTCTCGACGCGCATACAAAAGTTCAAAATTTGCTACCCAGTGCACGTAAGTTGCTCCTCGGGACGTTATATATTACCGTTTTGCCTCACAAAACAAAAGGTTGAAATTATAAGTATTTTCGTTAGAATTCAGGGAGATTTCTCACGGAACCATACAAAGTTCAAGCATATTATGCACCTGCCGTGCCCGGCAAACCTCAAAGAAATTCAGCCATATTTTCCCCGGAAACGCGCTTTACCATACTAGATTGCCGGTGCTTTCGCACCGAAAAACATACAAATGGTATGGTTTATTCTTCTTTAATTCTGGGAAAAAGGAAAATTATTCTAAACGTTCTGTTTATTAAAATTTATATACGTAGAGGAATTAACTGTGTAAATTTATCCAACGATGGTCCCATCCTTTGAAAGAAAAAAGTTGTCTGTCAAAAACCTAAGGTTTTCCGCCAAAAAAAAATTGCACAATTAGTAAATCACCAATGAATTATAATTTAAGGCAAATGTGCCTAAAAGCTTATTTGGTTAATAATGATTGCATATTGTTTAACGAATAAACCACAAATGAACATTCTTAAAACAATTTTTAAAAAGTTGAAAGAGATTTGCCACTAAACACCAAATCACTTTTTCTGAACTGCTCGACGCACGTTTCGCTACCCATGTTAGCATCATCAGGATTTAACCTAATTCTAAAAATAAACAACGGACTATTTATATAAAAAACCCTACCTAACGAAGCGTGTAAAAATCATGGACCGTGAAGTTTACTAAGCCTTACATTAATAATTGAAAAAAGTTGACTGGACGGGATAGCTCTTTTATCTCGGTTCATGATTTTCTTAAATTTCTCTATTTGAATGCTTTCATATGCATCCACAGCCCTATTATTATTAACACTTTTAATTAGTTTTAAATTACTAATATCTATACTGTGGTCGTGTTCGATTGCATGTTGGGCAACACAAGATTTTTCATTTCTCCCATATCTAATGTAGGCAATATGTTCTTTATATCTTGTCAATATGGATCTTTTTGTTTGCCCAATTTACCTTCGATCACAGTTTTGGCAACTAATTTCGTAAATCCCCGTTTCATATTGCTCTACTTTATCCTTTGGATTACCCAGAACTTCTCTTAATTTATTATATGGTTTGTACACAACCTTAATATCCCTTTTTTCAAAATTTTGTCTAGCCCTCTTGTTAATGAATTTCTTTGTATTCTGATCCTTTTGAAAAGTCGAAGATTCATTCAATAATTTTCTGAACTTATGTGTTCTAATTAATTTATCTACAATGTTCTTATTATAACCATTCACTTCAGATACCTCCCTAATTAATTTTAATTCTTTGTTATAATTATCTTTATTTAAAGGAAAATTAATTAATCTATTTACTATAAAATTTAAACTAGTCATTTTATTTTGGAAGCTATGATTTGAATCGTTAGGAATGTATCTCGAAGTGGTGGTGTTTTTTCTGTTTCTATTAAAAGTTTTAATAATAATAGGGCTTTGGATGCATACGAAAGCATTCAAATAGAAAAATGTAAGAAAATCATGAACCGAGATAAAGGACCGATTCCTTTCAGTCAACTTTTTCAATTATTAATGTAAGGCTTAGTACATTTTACGGCTCATGATTTTTACACGCTTCGTTGGGTATGGTTTTCATATAAATAAAACATAGTTAGCTTTAGAATTAGATTAAATCATCTCCTGATGATGCTAACATGGTTAGCGAAACGTGCGTCGAGCAGTTCAAAAAAGTGTTTTGGTGTTTAGTGGTAAATATCTTCAAGTTTAGTACAATACTTTTCTTTATATAAAAGATATAAAATAAAAGTGAAAAAACGAACGCTTCTACTTTTGACTGAGCTCCCGTGGCCCGATTGCGATGAATGTTGGCACAATCGATTCTTCTTGCCTCGTTTAGTACTCACAATTGTTATTCGAGGCGAGGATGACTTTACCCCACTTGTACTGGGTTGCGGTTCTAAATTTTCGTTGCAGAAAGCAACGATTTTTAACTTAATCGATGCCTCTTAATCTTTTTTCTATTTTTAGCTTTACTTGTTTCGATTTTTGATACATCCATTACTATTTTCAAAACTTCAACGGCTCATAGTCTCCAAAATTCACGAGGCGGTTTTTAAATTCATTATATCAATAGATAAACGATTTAATGCACTTTACGACACCTCATTTAATAAAGTTAGCCGCGTTTGCAATTTTGTTCACAACGAATTTTCTTCTAAAAAGTCACTTGTATGCGATGACTAATAAATTGTGACGTCACTACTGGATACGAATTCAAGTGTCCTTTGTGTGATTGCGCAACTCTCCTCTAGCGATAGATGTTTGGCGCGGTGCTCGACATGCGGGCGACTGCAGGAGACGCAGTCACGCGTGCTTACATATTTAGTATCAGTTTCGTCAGTACGACCCGGTCACAGACCGAGCGTGGAAAACAGAGTTCCCTGTCAAAAAAAAACTGAAACCTTCAGCACCCTGTATCTCGAACACGAAGGGTTTCCGGACCCATGTTCGTATGACATTTCTGTGTTATTTTGTGACGTAAAATTTGTCAAAAAAGTCTGGCATAGTATTTCATTACCGCCCTGTATATGTATTATATTATAATAACAGTACCAATAACAGTACGAGAATAGTATACAAACATCTACCTTTAATATTTTTTTGATAAATATCAACGATATTTCTACAATATTGGATAAATGTTTTATTAGTCTTTTTGCAGATGATACTCTCGTATCTGTGTCTGGGTATAATTTGCCTGAGATGGTTGAAACCATGAATAGTGAACTGGCAATACTATTTAGATGGCTATGCAAAAATAAACTTAAACTAAACGAACTGAAAACAAGGTGCATGGTGATAGGGTCTAAAGCAAACTGCAAACGATTTTATGAGTTATGGTTAAAAATAAATATAAATTGAAATTGTAAATGAAATTAAATACTTAGGAGTACTGTTGGATCCTCAGCTAACATTTTGTAATCATGTCAGTTATCTATGTAGAAAGATTGGGAAAAAAATAGGGTTCTTTAGTCGTATATCGTCACATTTATCACCATGGTCCAAGAGGCTTGTATATAATACTATAGTTTTACCCCATTTTACCTATTGTATGTCTGTGCTGAAATCATGTAATAAGGAGAGTATTGGTAGACTTCAAATACAGCAGAACAAGGCTATGCGTGTACTATTGAACTCTAATAGGTGTACACCGATAGAGGTAATGTTGCGGTCATTGATAATAATTAAAACACTTGGTATTTGTTTCACAATATATTCAAGATATTCTCTAACATGTTTCGGCCTTGCGACCATTCTCAAAGAGAGTTATGTATAAACTAAACTAAAGTTTCAAAGTGCTGTCTAATGGAAGTCGGTTTTTTCATCTCGTTAAATTTATTACACTATCAATAATTGGAGTATTTCCGAAGTCTAGCTGGGTGTTTGTTAGGTTTTTGCCGTCGTATATGGCTTTTTTAATTTCGAAAATTTCCAGGTAATTTAACAGCCTGCTTTTATTGCAGCTATGTATTAATTGGGTATTATCAATGTTAAAAAAATTTCGTTAAGTTCGTTGGAATATTTATTTTTTATTTTATTGTTTGCTATTATATTTGCAATGTTATATTTTGCTAATTGGCTTTTATTTAAACTACTTAAAAGATTCTCTAAATTGGTTGCGAGTATTTCAATATATGTGGATTTGACGAAGTTTGGACAGTATTTGAGGCCTTTTTCTAATAACTTAATATCGCAATCCAAACTAGATACCATGAACCCAAAATCTCCAGTCTTATACGGAATGCCTAAACTGCATAAAGATGGCATTCCAATGAGACCAGTCGTTTCTTATGTAAATGCTCCGGCATATAAACTTTGCAAACAACTCAACAGTGATCTACCATTATTTATCGATTTCAACTCGCCCAAAGCAATCAAAAATACAATAGAACTAACAACAAAATTAAAAAACATACAGATACCTCCCAATGCAAAGTTAGTTTCGTTCGATATAAAAAGCCTTTTTCCTTCCATTCCGGTACAAGATCTTAAAAATATCCTCACTGAAAGAATTCATGGATGGAATCTTGAAATCGTACATAAAAATGCTCTCATAGAAGCTATCAATGTATGTACCGAACAAACTTATTTTCTGTTCAATTCAAAATTTTACCAACAAACGAATGGATTACCAATGGGAAGCCCCCTGAGCCCCCTCCTGGCAGAAATGTATATGGCTAATTTTGAAAACAATTTATTTAGCGACACTAATTATACAAGACACATACATTTTTGGGCTAGGTATGTCGATGATATTATTTGCATATGGACCGGTACAGAAAGACTATTGGGTCAATTTCTTGAATATTTGAACAGTGTAAACTCAAAAATCCAGTTCACAATAGAAACAGAGACGGATAATTCATTAAATTTCTTAGATTTAAAAATAATAAGAACACCGAATAAATTAGAATTCGAAATATTTAGAAAACCCACGTATACCGATACAATTATTCACGCAAGTTCAAATCAGTCATGGAATGTAAAAATGTCCACTTTTCATAGTATGACCCACAGACTTCTAACGATTCCACTTAAAAAAGACAGCTATGAAAAAGAACTTAATATTATCAAAAATATCGCAAGGAATAATGGATATCAGCCAAGCATCATAGATAGAATGATAAAAAACAAGATTAAGAAAAACAACACCAAACATTTTTATGCCGCAATACCCGAAAAAGATTCTAAAAATTGGCATGCTATAAACTATATTCACAAATTAAGTTCAAGAATCACAAATCAGTTAAAGAACGAAAATATTAATATTATCTCTGTTAATAAGAATAATCTTGCATCGATGTTAAACAATAACAAAGAAAGAGCAAAATTTTGTGACAAATCTGGAGTATACGAAATTAAATGTAATATGTGTGACGCTATTTATATAGGCCAAACGGGCCGATCGCTCAATGATAGGCTAAAAGAACATAAATATTCAATTTTACACAATCAGAGAAAGACGGGCTTTGCCGAACATTGTATAGACCAGAACCATTTTTTTAACATTAATAATACCCAATTAATACATAGCTGCAATAAAAGCAGGCTGTTAAATTACCTGGAAATTTTCGAAATTAAAAAAGCCATATACGACGGCAAAAACCTAACAAACACCCAGCTAGACTTCGGAAATGCTCCAATTATTGATAGTGTAATAAATTTAACGAGATGAAAAAACCGACTTCCATTAGACAGCACTTTGAAACTTTAGTTTAGTTTATACATAACTCTCTTTGAAAATGGTCGCGAGGCCGAAACATGTTAGAGAATATCTTGAATATATTGTGAAACAAATACCAAGTGTTTTAATTATTATCATTATTACTATGTTTCACCAAGAGCCAACCGCGCAATCAATCAAAACTATTGCGGTCATTGGATTGGTTTTCAGTTACTCGGGCCATTGAAGGGGCTAACATTCGATTGATATATAAAATAAAACATACTTTGTTGCCCGATTATTTGAATACTTTTTTGGTACAAAGAGTAAATATGCATTCTTACGATGTCCGTTCTAAGAAAAATTATGATGTACCAATTGTGAGAACTACTGCTCTCCAGAAGACATTGTTTTGGGAAAGTGTTTGTCTCTTCAATGCTTTGCCCGCCCACATAGAGAGCGCTCCTAATGTGCATGTATTTAATAGACTGTTAAATTATTATTTGAAGCAATAGAGTGTTTTATCATTTGAACAATGTTGGTTATTACCTTTTCATTGTATTTTCTTTTGTTAAGATTTTTTAGAATTTTTCTTACTTTTAGTTTTTTTTGTATATTGATTTTGTTTTGTTATTATTAGCTGTATATGCCAAATAAAGTGTGTATTTATTTTATTTATTTATATACTTAAGTTTTATTTCTAAATAAACATAAAAATCCAATAAAATATCTGAAAACGTTTTGGGTATAATGCGAAAAACCATTAGACCTTTTTGAAACAAAACGAAAAAAATGAAAAGGCCAACAAGAAACACAGCGCCTTAGGAGTGTTTTCCATTTATTTCGAATTTTGGAAACAAAAGTGCCAGCTGTCGGAATGGCGCCTTAATCTCCTCCCGCTCTTTCCAAAAAGTATAAATTCCCACATCGGGAGATTAATTAAATAGAAATTTTTACCGTTTGCCGTAACGCGAATTCGAATGGAGGTACCACATAGCCGACGAATATTTTTAGTTTTCGCGATAAGTTCGTGTCGGTTTGCCGTTTCCTTTTCTACCTTGTCGTTTATCTGAATTGTCGTCACAAATCTGGTTTCTCCGTTTTTCTGTTTGCGAGATTCGGTTGTTTTATCTCGTATGGTAAAACCGATATTTTATGACTTTAACAGCGAAAAATAGATTTCTTGAAAATTCAAGGCAGATTTAGAGAGGAAGCTAGACAAGGATAGAGTGAAAAATCAAATTCTATTTCTATGTTTGCTCAAGAATATTCGTCAAAAATGATCAGATTTGTAGAAGTACAATTCATGGATCTTGCACCACCATTATGAATCATCGTACAAAGTCATCCATGTAAAAGAGTTTTTGGCTAAGAACATCAACGAATGTCATCGAGCAAACACCGTACTCGCCTGATATGGCTTCGTGTAAATTCTTTCTGTTCTCGAAGTTGAAAAAGCTTATATCCGGAATTTTTAAGAAAAAACTTAGTAAAACTAAAAATAACTAATGTGTGCCCAATGGTCTGCAAAACGCGCAAAAATATTATTACTGACAGACCAATATCTGTGATGAAGTCTATCGACCATTGTCATTTAAATAAAAAGTTGCTTTGTCGCTATAAAAAATGTGTTTCTCGAAACTGAGTTGCTCACGCGTCTTGTGCAAAAACCAGTTGCAAAATTTCAATCTTATATCATAATAATCGTCATGCAATTCTGGTACGCTTCTCATTTTGTATGGATGATTACACTGGGGAACAATTTGAAAAATAATTTCTGTTGAGTTCGATATTTAAGCTGTTTTATATGTAAATTGACATGCTAATTCCAAAACTTTATTTAGTTTTTTTTCTATCACGTCAAGTTTTTTCTCTGCAGTTGTTGCGCATCCGACTAAGCTTGGCGAATCACAGAAGTCACTACTGCTCTCCTACCGGCGAACCTTCTTCGACCTAGGAGTGGGGGCGTGAGTGACGTTGAGTCATCCAAAAGAGATGCTAAAATACGCGGGTCTGTGTTGCTCTGATATAGTGAAGTCAAAGTATACATACACTACTACAGATTTTCGTTATATCTGCCTCTGGTAGTTCTCGTCGTAAGTGCTAAAACAGCTCTGATTCATTTTGTTATATATGTGGCAGTTTTACCATCCCATTCAACGGGCTAATATTAGTACATTTGTCAGGCAAGGCTATTTTTCTTATTTTAAAGTGAAAATAGGTGACCAAGATAAATCATGGGCCCCTCATAAAGTGTGCAAGCAGTGTGTAGAGAGTTTACGAATGTGGACGAAGAGAACATGTAATAAACTTTCGTTTGGTATACTAATGGTTTGGCGAGAGCCCAAAGATCACTTAAGTGATTGCTACTTTTGCATAGTGAAAACATCAGGATTCAACAAGAAAAACAAACATAAAATTGAGTACCCTAGTTTACCGTCAGCTATACGCCCTGTGCCTCATTCAGCTGAAATTCCAGTGCCAGTTTTTGAAGAATTACCTTCTTTAGAAATACAAGAATGTGAATCAAGTGAAGATCGAAATGACTCCATCGACGAAGAATTCAAAGTTTTCAATGATTTTGTTCGTAAAGGATTCAATCAACATGAATTAAACGATTCAGCACGAGATTTGGAACTATCCAAAAATGCATCGGAATTATTAGAATCAAGACTGCACGAGAAAAATTTGCTTGACAAAGGAGCTAAAGTCACTTATTATCGATCCAGAGAAAGTGAATTTAGGCAGTACTTCAGAAATAATGACGGATTTGTATATTGCCAGAACGTAGAAGGTTTAATGAAAGAATTGGCCATTTCTAATTATAACGCAACTGAATGGCGATTGTTTATAGATAGCTCAAAACGTAGCTTGAAGTGTGTTCTCCTACATAATGGCAATTTATACATTTCAGTCCCCATAGGTCGTTCAGTTTCTTTGCGTGAAGAATATGGCAGCATAAAAAAAGTCATTGACTTGTAATATAACATGCACCAATGGATCATCTGTGTTGACCTTAAAATGGTCTGTTTCCTTCTTGGCCGGCAACGCGAGTATACCAAGTATCCCTGTTTTTTGTGCCAGTGGGACAGCAGAGCTCGTGAGAAGCATTGAGTGCAATCGAAGTGGCCGCCAAGACCTGACCTAAGACCTAGTGATCCAAACATTTTAAATCAGCCACTTGTCGACAGAAAAAACATTGTATTTCCGCCTTTGCATATAAAACTAGGTCTCATGGAGCAATTTGTTAAGGCTTTGTCAATTGAAGGAGACTGCTTTAAGTATATCATTTCGGCATTCCCTAGCCTGTCATATGAAAAGATAAAGGCTGGTGTGTTTGATGGTCCACAGATTCGGCAACTCGTTAAAGATGAAAATTTCACTGAAGCAATGACCGAACTTCAAAGGAATGCTTGGTTGGCTTTTAAAAATATTGTTAAAGACTTTCTTGGAAATACACGAGCCCCCAATTATTATTGCCCAAACATAGAAGTATTTTGCAAAGTTGGACTAGTCATAATTTTTCGAAGGCATAAAAAGTTTTGGTTTGGTTAAAAAACAAATTGACTTTCGGCCAAAAAGAAACATTTTATTTAAATAGATCTGATTTTTTACTTTATACTTGTCTAGCCTCCTCTCTAAATCTGCTTTGAATTATAAAGAAATCTAAAGTCATAAAATATCGGTTTTACCATACGAGATAAAACAGCCGAATCTCCTAAACAGAAAAACGGAGAAACCAGATTAGTGACGACAATTCAGATAAACGACAAGGTAAAAAAGAAAACGGCACACCGACACGAACTTATCGCGAAAACTAAAAATATTCGTAGGCGATACGGTACCTTCATTCGAACCTCGCGACAGTAAGCACCAAAGATACCAAATGATGTGTGATGACACTCAGTTAGTGCTGTCTTATTGGACGCAGTCCAAGCAAACCTAACACTACATATATACGCCATCCGACGGGAGGTCGGCGAAAATATGGATTGTTGTGGATAGTGGATAGAGTCTCCTTATTCTTGATGGTATGGTATATGTCGGCGCCCTGGAAAGTCTGAGCCTCGAGAGACGAAACATATGTCATCCAGTTGAAGGGATAGGTGGGGCTACTTCCCGGTCATGCAACCAACAAAAGTGTTCATATATATATATAATATATATATAAATATATATATATATACATATATATATATATATATATATATATATATATATATATATATATATATATATATATATATATATATATATATATATATATATATATATATATATATATATATGAGAAAAATTCTCGGCCCAAAACTGACAGAGGAAGGATACAGACTACATTCTCGAAAGACCACAGAGAGAATGACCAACATAGCGGCGGACATAAGAAAAAGAAGGTTGAAATTCTATGGACATATCAGTAGACTTCTACCGACAAGACTCACCAACAGAATTCTTACATACATACAAGGAGTCAAGTCAACAGTACCATGGATCACACAAGTCAGAGCTGATCTGGGAAAGGCACAAATGGGTTCGACAGAGATTGAAAATACAAGAACGTACAGAAACAAAATACATATGTGGAACGTTGCATCAGAGAGCTTTAAATGAGACAACAGTAGCTGAGTGTCACATACACCCAACTGGGTTCCACAATCTCATGTGGAACACACAACAACCTGCGTCTCCGCCTAAATAAACATTTGGTTAGATGCTTGACTGGGGACAAATTCCACCCAGCTATTTATTGTCTCGTCGAAAATTTTGAACGAAGGCTGACTCAGTTGCACATGAGTCAGTAGGTGTGCGACGGAGCGATAATTGGAGAACATAGCTGCAGTAAAACGGGGTGTAAGAGGAAATCCGATTTTATCTATAACGAGTCGTTCGTAACATCGATATCAGGTGATTCAAATTATAATAATTTGGAAAATTTAAGAGGAGATCTATAACCAACTGCAAAAAGTATGCTAATGAAGATTAGTTCAGAAGAACCATACAAAAAAATTATAAATTTATGAAGCACGAAACATTCCAATTTTATGAGTCAACTCGCATGATCAGAGATCTCCTCTACCATTCGAGTTCAATTTATTTGATGATATTATCAGTCCATCGTGTACCCTGACGAGCCTGAACATCAAGAGGCGAAACATGAGCTCTCCAATTGTAGGGATGGGTGTGGCTCGTTCCCGGTCAAACATCTAACAAAAATGTTCATTTAGGCGGAGATGCAGGTTCCAAACCTAACCTAACAACAATGTTCATATATATATATATATATATATATATATATATATATATATATATATATATATATATATATATATATATATATATATATATATACTGGTTTGGTTTGTCTTGTATTGTTTGGAGTAATTGTCTGTCTGATCATTCGGCTCAGTTGATAGAGAATCCAATTACATCAAATCTACGTGAAATAACAAAATTTAAAAGACATTATAGTGAAACTAATATGAAACTATTTCAGCTGTATCTGAGCGGGGAAGATTGGTATGATGTATTTCAGGCTGAAAGTTTGGATCGGGGATTTGAGGCATTTTCACATTGTTTGGAGTATTACTTTGATATGTGCTTTCCCGTTAGAAAAGTAAGATTGTCCAATGAGGGTCAATTTAAACCTTGGTTGACAAGAGGTATCAGAATAACATTCAAAAAAACCGCAATACAAGAACTAACATAAGCGCCATAAGGGATGAGGATGGAATTGCTTTGAGAGACAAGTATGAAATTGCTAGTTGTTTTAATAAATACTTTGTTAATCTTCCTAAGAACATGTTGGTGAGTTCAATGGCTGCTACTAGGGCTAGACAAGTGACTCCAATTCAAAGCTCTATGATATTACGGCCAGTTAACCAATATGACATAATTTAAACAGTAAGGAAACTAAAAAATACAAATTCTGTGGGGCTAGATAATATTTCTTCAGTTGTACTGAAGAAGTTTATCAACCCATTAATAATACCGTTAGCATATCTAGTGAATTGGTCTCTGGAAACTAGTATTTTTCCGAGGGCATTAAAAACATCAAAAGTAATTCCTGTCTTCCTATCTTCAAGAGACACACGCTATAACGCAGTCATATTTACTAAAAATTAACGGTAAATCTATACAGGAAACATCCTGTACTAGATTTCTGGGTGTTCATATCGATAACAAACTTTGCTGGGATGAACACATAGCTGAACTATGCAAGAAATTAGCTGCTGTCTCATATGCTGTTTATAGGTTGAAACGGGTTGGTACCACGGATATTGTGCATTCATATTACTATGCAGAGTTTTACAGTCGCGCTAGGTACGGTTTGATATTTTGGAGTGGGTCGCCTCATCTGATGCGTGTTTTCAAAATACAAAAAAAGATAATTCGAATGATGGGTGGGGTGTCACTACTGGCAACATGTCGACCAATTTTTAAACAATGCAGGATTTTGACTCTACCATCACTATATATTTTGGAGATTATCATCTTTGTTAGGCGAAATTTTGTAACATTCGTAAAAAATAGTGATTTTCATCACTATGACACACGAGGCTCTGATGAACTTGTTTTACCAATACATTCATGTAAGATAGTTGAACATAATGTTTACTATAGGGGTGTGAAGCTGTATAATAAGTTGCCACAACGATTTAAGCATGTTCAGAATGACAACGAATTTAAAAAATTAGTCCGCGAATTTCTTATAAGTCAAAGTTTTTATAGTTTAGAATATAGAATAGAATTAGAATATAGAATATATGTCGTATCAATAATTAGAATCAATGCTTATTTATGTATACAATGTTTATTTGTGCAAGATTATCATTTCCTGTATTATTTCTGAGATCGTGTCACTGAACATTCTGTCAATTCTGTCAATCCGACTTAATCATGGATATTTTTATTGTTGTGGGGATTGAATAAATACTTGAATAAATTATTAAATTATATACCTTATCAAGAATAAAATTTTTATATGTAGGTTTAAATGTTATATATTATTTGTATGCACAGAAGTGTGGCAATGTGCATGCTCTTGTTTGGACTTGAACCATGCATATTTGTATTGTCTTGAGGATTCAATAAATTATTATATATATATATATATATATATATATATATATATATATATATATATATATATATATATATATATATATATATATATATATATATGTTAATTTGGGGCGACTGTTTGTACATAAACAATTTAACACATATTTAATTAAAGGAGACAAAGAATGGGTGCTGGATGAGACCGAGAACTAAATCAACATTCCCGATGTAATTAAGGAAAAAATAAAGAAAAACGCGTACGTGTGCTACTTGCAAAACAGTTTTAACGACCCCATAAACTCTCCTTGACCTTTTCCTTTTCATTTCCTTATCCGAAACGACCAGATTATCTATCGGGACGTCTTCATTCGCCATTCTGTTCGCATGAGTGGACGCAAGCCGAGTAAAACCCGTCAAGATTATAGATTTTCGCTAACGAAAACAGGAATGAGTCGTGGGGATGATTTTATGGCGTTAAATCTACTTCTGATTAGTTCCTCATCCTCCTCTTTGTTTTGGCTCCGTCGTTTGACAAAGTATTTGTACTAAATATATTATTATTATTATTAGTATTAACGTATAGGCCCTGGTGGACCACGTGAAGTACATTTGGCGTTTGTTGTTGTTAGCCTACCTCTGTGCCCATACTGATTTCATTCTTTCGCTATGAGCTTTTTTCCTGTCCAACCTTCCAAACGGTAACTTTGTGTTTGAAACAGTCTCTATCCTGAATTTCACTTTGTATAATATTTGCTGATCTTAGGTCCTCTTTAATTGCAGAAATCCATTTAATTATTTCTACTTTAGCTCTACTCCTATTTTCATAAAATTCGACTATTTGTCTAGTTAGCCTACTCGGATTCATCCCTTAAGTCTTCAAACTTAAGTCTTCTTTTTTTCATATCGCTATGTATATCTGTGTATTGTTTGATTCCTTTGTTTTCTCGAAGTCGGTATGTTGTGTTATTTATTTGTTTGTGGCCTAGGATTTTTCTAATGATTTTTTTCCTTTTTTTCATTCTCCTTGATGTATCTCTTTCTATTCAAAATGAGCATTTCTGCCCCATATAGACATTCTGACTTAATAACTGTGTTGTAATGGCCGCGTTTTATTGTTGTAATGGCCGCTTATTGGCCGCTTTTTCCAACCCGTTTTCCATGATTATTTCATCCAAATATTTGAATTGAGCGACTCATCTGATGTTACCATATTTTGTTTTTAGAAATGGTGTTCTTAGTTTGTTGCAGGTCATATATTGTATTTTTTCAAAGGAAATTTGAAGTCCTACCTTTTCTGCTGTTTCTTTTAAGATTTCAATCTGTTTTTGTGCCGTTAATATATCTTGAGTCGAAATTGCTAGATCATCAGCGGACGCCAGAAAATCAATTTTGATGTTGGTTCTCCCCAGTTTAATGGGCTGGGTAATATTCAGGGCCGACTTTTTTTCACGCCACTCCTGTATTACTTTTTCTAGAACACAGTTAAATAAGAGTGGCGAGAGTCCATCCCCTTGTCTCACTCCAGTTGTGATTTTGTAGGGCTCTGAGTTGTCACCCATGAATTTAACTTTTGACCTTGTGTTAGTTAATGTTGCTTTAATAATTGCTAGTGTTTTCAGATCCAGTCCTTGTTCTTTCAAGATTTAGAATAAAGATTCGCGGTCAATAGAATAATATGTTTTTTTGAAATCCACAAATGTACAAACGAGATTTTTATTGTACAGTTTTTGATGTCCTAGGATCAACTTTAGATTCAAGATCTGTCCAAGGCAAGATCTGCCTGGTCGAAAACCTGCTTGATATTCACCAATTTTAGGTTCTAACTGTCCCTGTGCTCTGTCTAGTAGACATTGAGATAGAATCTTGTAGCAAACTGGGAGAAGAGATATCCCTCTATAGTTGTTTACGTCTGTTCTATCTCCTTTCTTATGTCGTGGATGAATTTTGGTTATTTCCCTGATTGTACCTGGACCAGCGGATGTCAAAAGGGGAATACCGCCTGGGAGGTGGAACGGCATGTTAAATGTGGCTGGCAGACATTTGGCAGGCTCAACATTATGTTTAAGAGCTTAAGAGCAGACTCCCACTTTGCCTGAAAAGAAAAGTCTTCGATCAGTGCCTTCTACCCGTTATGACATACGTAAGTGAACCCTGGACACTCACATCACAATCATTTCAAAAACTCCGGGTAACACAGAGGGGAATGGAAAGATGTATGCTTGGCATTACAAAACGAGACAGAAAGTCCTGAGCATGGATCAGGGAACAAACGAAAGTCTGTGACATCATTGGAAGAGTAAAGCGATTGAAATGGAGATGGACAGGCCATGTAACTAGGCGATGGGATGACAGATGGACCAAGGCAATCCTGGAATGGATACCGCTTGATCGCAAACGTCCGAGAAGAAGACCGAAAGCACGATGGATTGATGACATCGTTAAGTATATTGGACCAGAGTGGCAGAGGAAAGCCCAGGACCGTGAAAGTTGGAAACATGCTGAAGGGACCTTCATCCTGCAGTGGATCTATATATATATATATATATATATATATGTATATATATATATATATATATATATATATATATATATATATATATATATATATATATATATATATGTATATATATATATATATATATATATATATATATATATATATATATATATATATATATATATATATATATATTATATATATATATATATAGGTGAACTTCCTTAGCTTTTTAATACTTTTCTGCACGGGCCCAGTTAACAATTTTTCGATCATACGTGGTACTTACCCGAGGTTAGAGAGGTCACGAACGGTTTCGCACAGTCTGATTGCAGCGACCGTTTACCGCAGAATGGCGTGGCTGTATGTGATTGCAGCCTCCATTCGACATGGCCAATTTAAATGGTCATGGCTTTAGTCGTTCCTTCATCCGCTCTTCAGATGTCCAGCTTGAGCCCAACTGATGACGGCTTAAGGCCAGAAACCGGTCTTGCTTGCGCTCTGGATGGCAGATAAAGGAATGGCAAAGCACGACGTGGAGGACGGGTGAACTTCCTTATATATATATATATATATATATATATATATATATATATATATATATATATATATATATATATATATATATATATATATATATATATATATATATATATATTATATATATATATATATATATATATATATATATATATATATATATATATATATATATGTTGTTTGTGATGAAGCAATCACGAAAGCTGCAGAAAGGTTTTCATTGGCCAAAGAATTCTGATAGTTGTCAGCATGTTTATTTTGGATTCGTACACTTTTGTATTTAATAATAGAAATCTCTTTGAGGAGGCTATCGCAAAGCATGGTTATATAACTAGGTATAAGTCGAATCTCGTGAATGAAAGATGTAATTTTAGTTATATACAGAAGAATGTGCAGTATACTATTATAAAGATATATAATATTTTTCCGGAGTGTGTTCGAGATCTGCCACGTGATCAGTCTGTGAGAGCGATTAAAAGATTTTTGTTGAGCAAGGCTTATTATTCGTTAAATGATTTTCTTGGGGAAACAAAGAACAATTTAAATTCAATTAAATTATTAGAATAGCCTGTTTTGGTGAATATAACTGTTTATGTTTGTACTATTTATGTTATCAGCTAATTCATGTGAATTCATGAAAATTATGTTAACAATACTATGTTGACTGTGTATTTCTCTCCTCTTCTTTTCTTTCCAATTGTCTTTTTTTTTCTTCCTATCTTTCCTTCTTTTTTTTGTGACTTGTGTTACAGATATTATATTTGAATTGTAATTAATTTTTTTCCGTTTTTCTTTATATAGATTTAAGTGTTTATTATGTACTTTCTTAACGATGTTCAGTGCTTTATGGTTTTGGGAACAAATAAATATTATTATTATTATATATATATATATATATATATATATATATATATATATATATATATATATATATATATATATATATATATATATTGATAACATCGATTAGTAAAATATGGTCGAGTTAATACCTAGCAAAGTAGGTAGCAAGCGTCCTCTAGGAACTAGGCTCAAGTTACTACTAAACTCGGATTTGTCACCTTTAAAAACCCTATTACCCCGATTTTGAACTTGATATCTTTAACCGTTTTAAAATTATCTAAATTTTTCGACAATTTAGTTTCACTTTCGACACTCTGTATGTTTTTAATGACTAACATACGTCCAATACCTTTTTTCCCATTTCCATTTCAGTTTTGACCTGTATATCGAATGCGTCTGAAACTTTGCGATAATAAATATCATAGTCATTTGGTCATACTCCATCTCAGTGCCAAGCCGAAAAGTTTTCGAATGTTCTCTGTATATAAAAAGCGCACAAATTTCTGTATAAACCCAACATCAAAGATAAAATAATGCTGAAGCAAAAAAAAAAACGCAATAAAACAGATTAAGTACAGATTCTCGGCATCGGAATTAATGAGTCACAGATATGATTATACGGCACGGAATAACAACTCTACCCTACAGCTTTTCTCCTTTTTGTTCGCCCCGACGCTCCACAAAGAGCCGCTTCAAAAATAAACGCGTTCAATTCATTCCATTTGTATCTTTTGTCGTTTCTAGTTGGGATTTCATCAGTCACTACGAAGTGCTTTTGTTTCGAAGTAATTTTTCCTGCCACGTGTTTCGAATATTTTTACATCCCCATGGTAAAAAAAAATTATCGGCCCGACGAGGAGTGTTAAGGAAAAGTTGAAGAACGAAAAAGAATTAGATTTGTAACCTTACAAAACAATAATACAGAAACAACTCAACAAAATTAATAGAGAAGAGAAAATAAAGGGTGTTTTTTTTTAACTTCCGATAGGGGTCGGTGTAAAACGAACTGTGAGTTGTCAAAAGTGTGAGTGTGTAGTGTCAAAATAATTCAGTATAGTCTGGCAAATAATTACTTATTCGCCAAATTATCGACAAATTCGTAATCAAAATACGTATCAACCGAATACGAATAATAATACGAATTAACTCGTGAGAATGTTTGTTCGATGATTTTCTACGATTTTCGACGGGGATTATCTCAACAACAGTACATCGATCAACTCACTTCGACTTTTGGTGATGAAGCACCATCTAAAACCACTCTATATCACTAGTTTGGTGAATTCAATCGTGGACGTCGTTCGCTCACCGACGAATTTAAAGAAGGTCGTTCAAAATCGGTTGTTGCGGAAAAAAACATTGATACTGTGCCCGAATCGATAAAGCAAGATCGTCATGTGACCTACGTGAGATTGAGGCATCCCTGGGCATTAGTATGACAGGCATACACGAGATTTTATATTAATTAATTATATTAACATTTAGCCGTGAAAAAGATTTGTGTGGCTGGATCCCGCATAATTTGATAATCACTCAAATAAGGCTCTTGTCGATTGGTGCAAATAAATGCTCTAAAATTACAATCGTGGCGCGTCAAAAGCCGTGTATTACATCTACACAGGTGACGAATCTCGAATCTATGCGTATGAACCCGAAAGTAAACAGCAGTTTACTATATGGGTCTTTCAAAATGAGTCAAACCCAACAAAAGTTGTTCACGCAAGAACCATTTTGCCTTTTTTTTGTAATAAATGGGCATGTGGCTAAGCTGCCACTATAGAATAGTAGAATGGTCAATTCTGAAAGGTACACAACAATTTGTCTTTGAAGAAATATGAAAAAAACATCCAGCGATGCAGATTCATTCTTCACCATGATAATGCGATCTCTCACACGACCTAACAACTCAATATTTGACCGATCAAAACATGGAATTGATGGATTATCCGCCGTACAGTTCTGATTTGACACCCAATTATTTCTTTTTGTTTCCGCCCATGAAGAATCACGTCACGAAGGCATATCAACGTCTGATGCATATTCAGTACGAGTTTAAACTCCCTACAGTCGCTTGGTGATCTGTAGCGATTCTTTTCGTGAACCAGATTTTTTCTAGAACGTTCTAAAACTGAGTGACAATAATTTGCGCTATTAAATTTTATTTCAAACTCTTGGGCACATCGTAACTTTTGCAAAACTTCAACAGGTATATGGAAACGCATTTTCAAAAAGCCAAGACTCGATTGAAAATGAACCTCGCAGCGAAAAGCCTTTAAGTACGCGCAATAATGAAGATGCCCACAGTGTCTACGGATGTGCGTTCTGGTCGCCGGTTGTTGTTAAGTTGGTTCACACAACCGTCCATCAGAAAATCTAAGCGATAATGGCCTGCTACTGCTGTATAAGTCTGGAATTTTCGGCTGAAGTTATTATTGTCATTTATATCTTTCTTCTTTGATGAGTAATATTTTTTATGGAGGAACTCGAGAATGACATATTAAGTAAATCTCTTAAAAAACCAATAATATGGCTTAGATATTTTGATATTTTTACTATGTGGCAACATAACATTGATGATCTAAATATTTTTTTACAAGATATAAATTCTCGAGAGCCTACAATTAAGTTTACTTTAGAGATGGAGAGGGAGAATAAATTGCTATTCCTCGATACTTTAATTTTAAAACAAAACAACACATTAAAAACTACAGTTTATAGAAAACCGACAAACACAGATCGGTATCTCAATTTCTTTTCCAATCTCTCAAAATCAGTCAAAATAGAAATAATTAAAAGTTTATATGACACAACAAAACTTGTTTGTACCGGCAGTGATACATTGCAAAAAGAAACAAATCACCTCAAAGACATTTTAATAAAAAACAATTACCCAAAAAATTTCATAGATAAATCGTTTAAAACTTTTGATTCCAGACAAAACAGACAAGTTATTAATAGCAACAATAATAACAACTCTCAAACAATTAACCTCTCAATTCCTTAAATCCGCGGTATTTCTGACACAATTAAAAGAGTAGGAAATAAATACCACATCAGAACAACATTTAAAACAAAAAATACTCTAAATCTATATTAACAAAAACCAAATCAAACAACACACTCCAAAAATCTGATTTATAAAATTCCCTGCGAATGTGGTAAATTCTATATAGATGAGACATCTAGACCGTTCGATGTTAGAATAAAATAACATAAAAACCTTCTTAGAAAGGGCGATTTTAATAAATCTAGAATTTGTCAACACGCATGGGAATCGGAACATAAAATCGATTAGAATAATTCCAAAACGGTATTAAAAGAATCGGTAACAAAATACAGAAGATTAAAAGAAACCGCTATAATTAATTTAAATAAAAATAACTGTATTGCCTTCGGTAGATTTAAATTCAATATGGTTCCCGATTCTAAAAAAATACAATTAAACAGATTTAAGTATTTCAATACATAATCAGTACAGTAAACGCTCACACAGTGAACCTCATATATATATATATATATATATATATATATATATATATATATATATATATATATATATATATATATATATATATATATATATATATATATATATATTTTGGTAATATGTCACTGTCATTCATTTCATTCAGATATTAGAAAAGATTTAAGATGCTTATCGATTAACTTAGATCTGTAAACATTCTTTTTGTACTTTCTCTTGGAGAATGTCTTCTCACACAAGTAAGTAGTACCAAAAACAGAAAACAACCCACGAGCAAATTTATGCTAATTATCAGATTGTACCAGTGGAAGACTCTTATAAAGTTCCAACAAAGATACGTTTTGATATTTGTTCGTAATTATATCACTGCACTGTAAATCAATCATTTCCATTTAATGTTCTGGGGCTAGGGTTTCAATGTCAGTATCCAAAAGAATTTTGAAAAATCTTAATTTAATTGACGTCAAACTCTGAGAAACAAATATTAAAATGTATCTTCAAAGCACTCAAAGCTTCGATTGCAAAAGCGACGGGAAACTCAGTCTCAGTAGTGTTGCTGAATATTTCACATGTTTTAAAATGTGTTTTTTACGTAACTGTGATTAAAATAGTATTATTTTCTGCCCGAACGATTTGATATTAGTGTATAAATAAGGGAAAAGCTGGTTTTCAACTTGCAATCTCAAATTCAGTTCGTTCATATGTTTTGTCAAATCGACATAGAATGCTAACTTCCACAGCCATTCGCTATTTTGTAATTCGGTAAGAGGACGATGCTTTTTATTTCAAAAATGTTGATCTCTGCTCGAAGTTCAAAAAAAGGACTTTTCCGCAAGTAAGCCAACGTACATCAGTGTGATATGCTAAGTTATTTTCTCCAATCTCTTCAATAAACTCGCAGAACTGTCGGTGATTCAGCCCAGCGGATCTGATTAAATTACAACTGATATGACTTGCATTAGAACTTCAGACATATCCAGACATTTTCCGCACAAGGACTGTTGATGAATGATACAATGCAAGATTAATGGTTCTGAACCACCATAGTTTTCTACAGCCTTTGACACAAATGTAACCACTCCTTTATGTTTACCACACATGTTTTTACCTCCATCAGTTGTAATAGATTTCAAGTTTTTTCATCGAAATTTCTTCTTATTAATGTCATTTCTTAAAAAAGTCTCCCTTAAAAATATCTTCCTCAGTAGTGCCGTGAATACTATCAATATCAAGAAGTTCTTCATAAACTTCATTTGTTATCTGCTCCTCGAACAAAAATCAACACCTGAGCGGTATCTGACACATCCGTTGACTTATCCAAGGCCAGAAAAAACCACTCAAGATGTCCATTTTTGTCAGACAGTTGTGATCATATATTTTCTGCGATGCTTTGTACCCTCCGAACCCCGCTGTTTGCTGACAACTGACAATTATTTATCTTTTCGGAGCACATTTCTTTCGGCTACTGCTATTACGCATTATTCGATCATTTCTCTATCGGTGAATGGTTTTCCAAGATTTGCAATTTCAAGAGCCACACGAAAGCCTCTTGTTCAGTATTGACTTTGTTAAACAAAGATTGCTGCGATTACAATTCGCGCTTCAAAGCTTCAAATTTTTCTGTCCGCAAATTTTCTGTATATTTTAAGTAATTTTGAAAATTCTTCCATTTCATAATGACCTTTAATGTTATATTCTTTGAGAACAGTTATGGTTTCATTGCTAATCAAACACAGCATTTTAATTAATTAATCGCGAAATATTGAAGGTTCCATTAATCTTTGAATGTTTTGCATTTACTTTCTATTTTTCGATTCTATTCCACACTAGTACACACAAAAATATCAAGTCAAATCAAAATATTGTTACGTATAGGCGTTGGTCGGTTCGAAGATGTCTTTTAAACGGGGTTACGCACTACTTTATTCGCAAAGAGACAGTTTCACTTCTTTCGCCTTCCCTAGATAGACTGGCTCGTAGTCGCGCTACTAGCCTTTTTATATTCTAATTACGACCATCTCGAAGTGAGTGGAATACACCAGAACTTTATCGAATCCACGAGGTTATTCACAAATGTTTAATTGTTGCTGCGCTTTCGAAAATACTACTAGCTCCGTCTGTTAGTGATAGAGGGTACTACCACTACCTATTTCCGCTTTTGACCATCAGATTTCGTGTCACGATCATAACAATACACAATAGTAATAGAACTAGCGAATTTTGCAATCGTAAGCTCATTTAGAGCGCGTAGTCGTCGACTAGTTTAGAAATTATAGATAATGAAAGGAAAATGAAAACCGTTTTCGCCTTTGAATCTTAATGGAGTAATCAATATGGCCCTGAGGCTGAAAGTTTGGAGACCCCTTGTGTAGACTAATGTTATTCGTTATTAATTGTCATTGTGTAAAAAAACAGACAAAAGCTTATGGTGAACATGCCCTGTCCCAAAAAAACTTGTGAACGATGGTTTTAACGCTTTCAAAGTCCTGATTTTGATATAAAAGACGAGGAGCGTTCAGAACAGCCGAAAAAGTTGGAAAATACAGATTTACAAAGATTATTGGTTAAAGACTCAATTCATACGTTGAAACAATCGGCAGAAGCAATATTCCCGAATCCACCATTTCCGAACGTTTACACGCATTGAGGGAGATTCAGAAGGAAGGAAAGCAGGTTCCATATGAATTCAAGGAAAGAGACATTGACAGGAGAAAAACCACTTGTAAAATTTTGCTTGCCAGGCAGAAAAGAAAAGGTTTTTTGCATCGAATTGTGACAGGTGATGGAAAGTGGATCTTTTTTGACAACTCAAAGCGCAAAAAATAATAAGTAGACCCGGACCAGCCTTGAACATCACCGCCAGTACGCAATTTACACGTAAAGAAGGCTTTGCTATGTATTTGATGAATTTGATATGAACTGCTGAAACATGATGAAACGATAACAAACAATCGATACAGACAAAAGTTGATAAAATCGAAGCGAATATTGAAGGAAAACCACTAGAATCCGCCCAAAGACACGATAAAATAATTTTCCAACATAACAATGCTCGGCTCCATGTTACAAAATGTGTTAAAAACTATTTGGAAAATGTTAATGAGACTTCATACCCCACCCGACGTATTCATCGGACTTAGCCCCTTCGGACTACCACTTATGATGAAATTGAAGTGAAAATTTGGCTTGACGAATGGTTGACCTCAAAAAACCAATAGTTCCTTTGGCGCGTGGCTCTTTTTTGGATCTGAAATCCAACAACTACCCAAAGAGCGTCACTGAAAGCAGGAACTGAATCTGCTTTACCTTAACCGTCGTACCAGTGGACCACCGTCTTAGGCCCTGCGTGACCTGCAGTTTTTTTTATTTATCTTTCAGAAGCTATTACTATTGAGGACTGTCTTATCGGCCTTTTATTATGTGTAGAATAGAAACGAATTTTTTTTTCCACAGACAATATCCTGATAGAGCATGTTAAACTAGTCGAGAACTGTCGGCAGATGCTACCCGGAAACAACAATTATATCGTTTAGAAATCGTCGATCATTCTCCAGGGATATTAATCACATTGACGTCGGGCCCTTTCTAGTCTGATAGCTAATTTTAGGCCGTTTAACGCCTCTCAGAATGTCTAAACCTAATAATACGAACGCTATCTTTGGATGAGGGTCTCGTATTCAATACGAAACAGTGATAAGCAACTTTATCATTTCCATAACGAATCCTCGATTCGATATGAAGAAAAGCTCTGTGGTGTAAATTTGCTTATTATTCCATTTTCAACTATGGTTTCAATAAATCCATATTAACCCTTCCGAATGTCTCAATTATTTTTATATCATTATATATTTAATTTATAATTACGAAATTCGAAGAGGTTAATATGGATTTATTGAAACCATATCATATATGTGCATGTAGCTCCATCAATATATGATGGAGCTACAGCGACAATTCACCTTGATGGCGTACGGCAGGGTGACTTAATATTGTTTTCTCGGCTTGCCTTGAATAAATATTCCATAATCTGGATTTGGAAAAGGATGGTGTAAAAATTAATGGTGCAAACTTAAACCATCTTAGATTTGCAGATGATATCGTTCCCCTTTCACAAGACTCAGATTAGCCACAAAGGGATAGCGAACTATTTGGCTTGAAAATAAACCTGAAAAAGAGTCAAGTTCTGTTCAATAAGTTCAATAATGCTAGACTATTAGTCCGGGAGTACTATCCGATCGTTTGTGTCCCATTTGTTGGGAACGTGCAGACGTTTGGCCAAGGTCACACTTGGCATTCTCAATGCTTGTCTGAAAACTGAAAGTTATGGATTTATTCCTATTATTTATCCAGGTTTTTTGGTTAGCCTTCCAGGCTCTTACCAGTTTCTATTGAATTTTTCCGCTTTGCGGGAGTTTTTGCCTGCTTTCGCAAGCCTTGGTAGTGTTTGGGGGCTTCTATCTAGCCCTGGAAATGACGATTTAGTAAACCTTTCAGTAAACAAAATCGTCCTTATTCAGTTTGGTAAAATTCTTCAATGAATTTTGATTATTGAAATAAATGATTTATTTTGCTGCTACGGAATCGGGTCGCAAGACCCAAAACCGCCGAGATTTACGAAAAATTTCGCGCACTATGGGGTCCGGAGCGGAATGTTCGATCGTGGATCTTGCATTCTTCCTTCAGCTTGATGTTGTGTTGCATATAGGTGTTGGTTGAGATAATGATTAAGATGGGTACTTCACTTGATTCTTTTGGTGCTGCGGAGATTAAATCTTCGCAGCTGTAGATTGGTTGGATTTTTTTCCTTCGTTTTTTGTGGGCTATGGCACTAACCCGTCTTTTCTTTTTGGTTTTCTTCCAGCTATTAGTAGCTTTCAGAACTGATTCGGTTTGGGATTGCCCGTGGTTGCAATTGGTGGTATTGCCTCCACGTTGGTCGGTCCTTTTGACTTGACGAGTAGATTCGAACCAGCTACCTCCCAAAGCCGTCGGCACTCTCTTTTCCTCGCGTCTTTTTGGTTGGAAGAATATCTGCTGATGTCCTTCCATGATAGGAACTTGATCGTCTCCATCTTCGGGTGTTGTGCTCTCTGGAGTCTGTTGGTCTTTGTTATTAGACGTTAATACTTTTCTGCGTAAGCAGTTTTGTTTTTGGTTTTGTCCATGATGAACAATTCGTTGCACAACACTACACTAAAGGCTTCACAAACGATTGCGTAATATTGCGCAACCTTACTACACCTTTTGAGACTTAACCTCACTTTATTTGCTCTTCAGAATGCGTCTGCACTTTATGAAGGCAATCAGCAGACTCCATAAAAGCTGTGGAAACTGTCCCTTAATATTTATATTCTTCTGGGTCGCAGATTGTGATGGTGAGTACTTTTTATTGGTTCTGGTGTTGGCTCCGCTCCCTCGGTCGATGTTTGGGGTGTCACAGTGGTAGTCAGTTGCTCTCCCGACTGCAGCCGGTGAGCTTCGGTCTGTCGGTTAATTATTGGTTTCCACGTGTCTGGCAGATTGAGGGCCGATTTTTTCTATTTCTATTGTTTCTCGTATGGTTCTTATTTTATAGTTAGGGATATTTGCAATTTGTCGGCAACTAACTACAAACTCTCTACAACGACTCTGTCTATCCCTAACTACAAAATAAGAACCATACGAGAAACAATAGAAATAGAAAAATCGGACGCCTAAACAGAAGAGATGATGCCCTCAATCTGCCTGTGGAATATATGATGGAGCTACAGCGACAATTAACCTTGATGATCTGGAAGTAGGAATTAATGTAGAGTGAGGTGTACGGCAGGGTGACTCAATATTGTTTTCTCGGCTTGCCTTGAATAAATATTCCATAATCTGGATTGGGAAAAGGATGGTGTAAAAATTAATGGAGCAAACTTAAACCATCTTAGATTTCCAGATGATATCGTTCTCCTTTCACAAGACTCAGATTAGCCGATAAGTATACCAGAGCTGTAAAGGGTTAGCGAACCATTTGGCTTGAAAATAAACCTAAAAAAGAATCAAGTTCTGTTCAATAACTTCACTGAAGACAGAAGAATTTCAGTTTTAGGGAAGGATTTGGAGATTGTGGACCGCTTTATATATCTTAGGCAGAGGATTTCAATGGAGGGTGATACCGCCCGGGAGGTGGAACAGTGTGTTAAAACTGGCTGGCGGGCATTTGGTAGGCTCAACATAGTGTTTAAGAGCCTGTAAAGAAAAGTCTTCGATCAGAGAGTCCTGCCAGTTATGACATACGGAAGTAAAAAAGACACTCACATCGCAATCAATTCAAAAACTTCGGATAGCCCAGAAGGGAATGGAAAGATGTATGCCTGGCATTACTAGACTGGACAGAAAGACCTGCACATGGATCAGAGAACAAACGAAAGCGTGTGACATCATTGGAAGAGTAAAGCAATTGAAATCGAGATGGGCAGGCCATATAGCGAGGCGATGGGACGACAAGATGATGATATTAAGATGATATATATTATCTTATCATAATATAATTTAAAATATATCAGACTCTTCGCTCTACTTTCATAAACTTTTCGTAAAATATTTCCATCTCCAGTTAACAGATGGGATTTTTTTGCCTCTCCCTCTAGTCCTGTAACTTTTGTAAGAGGATTATTGTAATTTTAATAACGAATAGTCCTTTTCTGACACCGAAATTACGTAATAGGATAATAATTCAAACTTTTTCTCGGGGGCGATTTTTTACTGTAAGAGTTTACCCCTTAAAAATCTTGTCATTCTATCTTATGACCTCATTAACTAAAACTTGTGTCGTTCTACTTTTCAACAATCTTTTGTTTCGCGTTTTTTTTTGCTTCTCTATTGTCGAGTCGGTAAGCCGATTACGGTTGTTAAAGAAAAGGGTTCTTTTCCTCTTAATTATGTTTGGCAATTAGCCAAGGGAAATTCTCGTTAACTGTGAGGTAATTAAAGTGGCTCTCAAAAAAAGTGTTAACTAGCCATTTTTCAAGAAGAAAAGAAGATGAATATGTTGATCCTAAAAATAATTTTTAGTGTTTTATTATAAAATTGTAGAGTCTAAAATCTGAAACCGATTTTTTGCCTCATAGTCTCCGTCAGTCGGATTTGTGTCATCGCCTGAGAGCAGCTGAGGGACATTTTTAGGAATGCAAGGTGAATCGTACCACCTAGCACCATCCAACGGCAAAAATATATATTTTAGATTTTTTCTTTGGGAATTTAGGTCGCTAATGTTGAATTGTTGTGGCAAATACTTCAATTTTCATTTAATTGGTGACAACTTTTTTTAATAAAAAAATTATAGTGAAGAAAAATTTTCAGACAACGATCATTTTGATGAAGTTCAGCCAAAGTTTGTATGGTTTTTTTGTTTTGTTCGTAATTATCAGGACAAAGTTTGTATGGTAGAAAATTTTTGGAAAATCCACGGGAAAAGTCAGAAATTTGGATAGTGTTTTTATATGAAAAAAATCTGTATGTTAAATTTTGAGGTTTTTCCTTTTATAACACATGGGCTGAAAAGTCCCGGGCCTAATAAAGAAAACAGTTTTTTTGGTTCAAAATTAGCTTTATTCATCAACGTAATCTCCATCAAGAGCAACGCAATCATTCCAGCGCCGCTCTAACATTTCAATACCACTTTTGTAGAATGATTTATCTTTTGCCTCAAAATAGGCCTCAGTTTCAGCGATAACCTCTTTATTCGTGCGAAATTTCTTACCGGCGAGCATTTTTTCAGGTCTGCGAACAGCCAGTAGTCGCTGGGAGCCAAATCTGGCGAATACGGTGGATGTGGGAGCAATTCGAAGTTCAATTCATGTAGTTTTGCCATTGTTTTGATTGACTTGTGACACGGTGCATTGTCTTGATGAAACAAAATTTTTTTCTTTGCCATATGCGGTCGTTTCTTTGCAATTTCCGCCTTCAAACGCTCCAATAACGCTATATAATATTCACTGTTAATGGTATTTCCTTTCTCAAGATAGTCGATGAATATTACACCACGCACATCCCAAAATACCGAGGCCATAACCTTTCCAGCCGATTGTTGTGTTTTCGGGCGCTTTGGACGAGGTTCACCAGTTGCTGTGCACTCAGATGACGATCGTTTTGATTCCGGAGTGAAGTGATGGATCCATGTTTCATCCATTGTCACATATCGACGCAAAAATTCCGGTTTCTACGTTTAAACATGGCCAAACACTGCTCAGAATCATCAACACGTTCTCGTTTTTGGTCAACAGTGAGCAAACGCGGCACCCACTTTGAACAGAGCTTTCTCATAGTCAAATGCTTATGCAATATAAAGCCAACACGTTCTTTTGATATCTTTACGACGTCAGCTAACTCACGCAACTTCACTTTTCGATTATTCAAAACGATTTTGTGGATTTTTTTTATGTTTTCTGGTGTTACCGCCTCATTTGGACGTCCACTGCGTTCTGCATCATCGGTGTCTCTACGACCACGTTTGAAGTCAGCAAACCAACGTTTTATTGTTGTTTCTGATGGAGCGGAGTCCCCATAACACTTTTCAAGCCATTGCTTCGCTTGAACGGTATTTTTTCCCATCAAGAAGCAGTGTAAAATTAAAACACGAAACTGTTTTTGATCCATTGTTTTGAAAATAACAAAAGTAGCGTCACTCTTAGCACAATAACTCACAAACTAATGAATAGAATATCATGAAATTTTAACAGCTTTCTTTTGAAGGTTAGTATTAACTGAAAAAAAGATAACTGCAATAAAACTAGCGCCATCTATGTGTTAGGCCCGGGACTTTTCAGCCCATGTGTTATGTGAAATGAGGCACAATGTTTCATAACAAAAAAAAAGAGAAGTGCGTGGCTTAAAGATCTTGTAACCAAGCCATTAAAAAAGGAAGTGTGACATTTTGCGAACATTATATTTTCGTGGTTTAACGAAAAAGAGTATTCTGTTATCGGTAGTGTGCTGAAAAGATTATTTTGGTGTCTTTGGAAAAATGCCACCAATAATACATCGACATACCCGGATTGTCACAAAATAGTGATCAAAGCAGACAAAAGACCAGCAGGCGAACATAAAAGACGCTTCCATGCACTGACATTGAATAATAAGTTATAAGTTATAATGTGGTTCAATGGATATAGATAAAAGAGAAAGGAAATTTGTATAGGACGGGTAGCTTAATTGAACAGAGGCCACGACATGTATGCGCAATAAGAGCTAACGAATTGATTTATCAGAAAAATGAATAAACATAAACGTGCCAAAATTATCTTTGGATTTTTTATTAACATTTACCAGCAATGTATTTATACGATATTTTACTACATCAGTTTATTTGTGTTAATCGTACAGTATAGCAATAAAAATGCCTGGGACGCATCGCAGATGCATTGCATCGCAGACGCCCAATTAGAGTTCCCCAGTTAAGTTACTAGCAAAGGCAAAGGGGTTTTTAATGGGCCAGAGAGCATCAAGCCTGGTTATTGCCTCAATAGAGAAACGTCGTTTTTACTGATGAAACAAGAATTGGTTTAATCAGGGATGATTATCGTCAGAGGGTTTGGAGCGACGTAGGAAGACAGCATTGCCTTAATACAGCTATTGAAGTAGCTGCATACCAGGGCGGTAGCGAAATATTTTTGGGAGGAATAGTTTACAATGGAAGAACGGAGCTCATTCATGTCTCACAAACAATGAACGTACATTTCTACTTGGAACATATCATCAGACTTGCTATTTATCCATTACAGCACAAAATTGGTAACCATTTTACCTTTATGGATAATAACGCCTACCCTTATAGGGCTAGGATCGTCCAGAGGGCTCTAAATGAAGCTGGAATTAACAGATTAGATTGGCTGCCATTATCGCTGGATATGAATCCAATCGAACATATTTGGGACTACCTTTCTAGAGCTATTAACCGTAAGAACAATCCGCCAAGAAATCGGCAGGAGCTAATACTAGCCGTTCAAGAGGATTCGTCTTGATTCGATTCGATTCGCGAAACTGTAGTCACACATATTTAAAGATAAAAGTGATAGATGACAAAGTAAAAAATTGTTTTATTCCTTTTTAAAAAAAATTAACTATCACAAAGTAACGGACAAATCAATCAATTAGATCTCTCGATTACTAACAGCATTTTTTGTATTTTTGCTGGCCAGTTTTTTACTATACACTAGACGCGCTCTGTCACTTTCCCACTCACTGAGCAGACTTTCATCTTTTTATACATCTCTAACCTATTGCAGGATAATTATGTATATTTTAATTAATAATTTCTCGCATCAAAATCGACCAAAAAATTTGATTTCTTTTATGAAATAAAGGACACTTAGACTCAATATATTTCAGTTTCATCAGATTCGTTAGAATAAGTAATTTACAAGTGAACTATCTTAATGTTTATAGCCATAAACAAATATCGAAAACGTGGGGTACAGAGTAGAGACAGAGAGGCCTACATCTAAAATTGGACATCATGAAGAACAGAAGAAGAAGAATAGCTCAAACCTCTATTACACGTTACAAAACCCATTTAAAAACTTATTTGTACCATTTATAAATACAGTTAGGACATCACTTAATCGACAAAGACCGATAAAATAACTCGAACGACGACACAGCCTGAAAAATTCGACTCCTCTCACAACGATCGTCTTCGCGATCGATTCCAACACCTCTATAAATTTAAAGTTTTCCGGAGTTTTTCTTCGACGAGAATAAGGTCAATTCCTTATCGGAAATTTTTCCGGGGAAAGTTTCGCGAAAAGTTTTTAATAGTTGGGATAAATGGCGATGGTAAATTAAGTACTCGTTCAGATAAATCATCTGGATCAAGCACTCAAACGGCGTCGTTATCGGAAGAGATCTAATCAGATTGTTAAGGAAGTTTTTCTGTATATCTAACTAATTCGAAGTTGTTAATGCTGTTTCTATAATAAAATATAAACAATTGTGATATTGAAATTATAAATTAAATTAAATACTTAGGAGTACTGTTGGATCCTCAGCTAACATTTTGTAATCATGTCAGTTATCTATGCAGAAAGATTGAGGAAAAAATAGGGTTCTTTAGTCGTATATCGTCAAATTTATCAGCCTGGTCGAAGAGGTTTGTATATAATACTTTAGTTTTACCCCATTTTACTTATTGTATGTCTGTGCTGATATAATATAATAAGGAAAGTATTGGTAGACTCCAAATACAACGGTCATTGGATTGGTTTTCAGTTGCGCGGACCATTGAAGAGGCTAACATTCGATTTATATATATAAAATAAAACATAATTTGTTGCCCCATTATTTGAATAATTTTTTAGTACAAAGAGTAAATATGCATTCTTACGATGTCCGTTCTAAGAACAATTATGATGTACCAATCTCCAGAAGTACTGCTCTCCAGAAGACATTATTTTAGGAAGGTGTTTGCCTCTTCAATACTCAGTTCGGAGCGAGACTCTGAGGTGACCGGACGTTTATTGTCTGGTCACCATGGGGCCAGATAACAGTGTCGGTTGGTAGTTTCGGTCGCCGCCGTACAGAACTGGCCAAGGAAGCGGACAACCCCGAAGTGTCGCTTCCGCCAAGCGACACTTCAAACCTAACCAAGTGAATAAGTCTTAGCCCCGAAGTTGGTAAAGAACGAAGCACCGGGACCGGCAACAACACCAAATCCTTCTTGCCCGGACTCGCTAACCAAGAATAAACAGTGTAATACTGTAAGCATTGGGTGGACTCTGTGGTGGTCGGATGCGTTGCGAGCGCGCTGGCCATCGCGGGGGCAGACATCCATGGCTGTTGACTATTCCAGCAGCGGAAGTCCGAACTGAATTAGGGAGCGGGCACCCCCAAAGTCGTCACACAGAAGCGCGGCGGCCTCAAACCTAACCAAGTGAATAAGCCTCAGCCCCGAAGACGGTGAAGGTGCGATGCACTGGGACTGGCAGCAACATCAAGTCCTTCCATTCCGTGCTACCAATAACATCAGAACAAAACCACTAACACCCGTATAACATCAAGAAAACAAAAAAGAGAATAACATCAAGAAAACAAAAAAGAATAACATCAAGAAAATTAAAAAGAATACGCCAGAAGACTACAGACACGAATAAGAACCGAACAGTACACAAGTTCATTCAATGAATCCAGCGTCAATGACCAGTGAACCAACCAACCAATCTACGAATAAACTTCCACCGGATTCGATCCTTGCAGGTCGTTTCCAGAGCTGTAACCACTTTTCACTTCGGTCCATTAATCTCGACCAGTACCGTATGGTATTAACCGCGCCAAAAGGACGGCGCATAAAAAACCTAGATTGTGACTGACGCGAAACAGTTGCAATCGACTAACAAGAGAACAAAAGTAAGGGCCTCAGGGTTAACTTGACACACAGGCAAGAAGTAGTAGTAGTCTTAAATACTTTGCCCGCCCATATAGGGAGCACTCCTAATGTGTTATTTAATAGACTGTTAAATTATTATTTAAAGCAATAGAGCGTTTTATCATTTGAACAGTATAGTTATTGCTTTTTGATTGTATTTTCATTTGTTAAGATTTCTTAGAATTTTCCTTATTTTTATTTTAATTTTTTGTCTATTGATTTTGTTTTGTTACTATTAGCTGCATATGCTAAATAAAGTGTGTATTTATTTATTTATTTATATGCAGGAGGACATCAAGGCAATGACTTAATCAATGTATTATGTGATTCAGTCCCTTCATTTCCGGTAGTTACGAACAAGTCTCACTATTTGAAATAAATCTTAATGAACATACCAGTCATAGGGAAGAAAAGACAATTCTAAACAAAGATAATTTTTATTTAATTAACGGCATGGTGCTCTATGATCTAAGAAAAAGCGTTGAGCTTTCAATTAGAGCGAAATATATAGGTTTCTCTACGACACATTTTTTTTTTGTATTTGTCTATAAAAAAATATTGGTTGGCAAACTTTCCAAATAGTGTGAGGACTGAGATTGAAAAGAAAAATAACTTTTTCTACGGTGACTTAATTTTGTGTGTGTAAGCTTGACCGCAACTGGATCGAGAAAAAGTACTGGGGAAAAAACCTGAGGGAATAGTAAAAAGAAATGATAAAAGTTTTTCGGGGAATTTTTTACGATTCCCGGTGATCTCTGAGCAAAGAGTAATAACAGGTCTTCATCCTCGCCATTTCGACAAAACATCGCCGGATCCTTTCGAACTAAGAAAATTTACTGTCCTAAATCCCATGTCGGGACACAACAGGTGGCTGACTTATCTTTCGCTTCCCAACTTCGCCAGTTAGAAATGGACTATATCCATTTTCTAAGGGTCTGCTTTCTTACCTAATCCAAGGAAACCCTTTATCAAGACAAATACAGTCAAAGCTCCTTATTTGCGAGAGCTACGTTTCGTAAATACATATACCGCGAATACAGAAATTTAAAATTTATATATTACAAGACGGGATATATTACAATAAAAGAAAAAAATATATAATAAAAGCAATTTAATGACAGATTTTTTAACAATATTAATAATTATTATCAGCCTTAGGCAATGGTTTAAAGAATTTAGTTTTTTTTTGTTCTTTCAATTCGGATTGAATTTCGGCTGTGACATTAAGAATTTGCCTTTACAAACAAGACTTCTTTCCTTAGACGGATCAAATTTTATGTAGAAATTACAAAACTTATTAACCGTTCGTAAACCTTCACTCAGTTTTTTTTAAGTTTAATGTCACCATTTCAGTGCTCGTTGAGGCTTCCTCTTCAATGGAACGGAGATATAACACTTCTTCCATGTCGGTTTCAGTCAAATCTTCATCTTACAAATCAAGCAATTCTTGAATGTCAATTGATTCTATCTGTTCGAAACCATCTCGTCCTATAACATTCACAACTTAAGCAATGTTTTCAGTTAATGTATGAATTTGCTCAGACTCTTCATTATTACCGACAGTTAGATCAGACCACCGTTTTTCCAGCATAATTTCAATGTGTATGGCTTCAGCTCTTCCAATGATTCTTTTATTTAACAATGCACTTTGTCACTGTACTATGTAAACATTTTTTCAGCATTGAAATCACAGAATCACATTCCATGGTGTCCAGCATTTAAAGGTTTGTTTAATGTAATAGAGCTTAAAGGGCCGGATTATTCTTTGGTCCGTAGATTACTGTAAGGCCATCGTATTCAAAACACGATATTTAGCGATCTGTAAAGCTTAAGTGGCTTAATTAAACAATCTTCTGATGCATCAGAACAGAGCACCAGTGTAACTCAATCTTTTGCTACCTTAAAACAAGGCAATTTTGTCTATTAACATAGCCACCAATTTCAAACTTTGCTTCATCTAAAAAGATGTTGTTTTGAGAAAAATCTTCTGTTTGTTCTTTGATCCAGTGGCTGATGATCCTTTAGTTCCGGTGTTATTTGAACCTTATATGCCTTCAGAACTAATTCCTTTCGTAAAATACGCCATGTTGTGGATTTCCCGAATCCAAATTGTTGTGAAAGTCGACTAATGGAAAGTTCTGGATCTTTAGCAACACTTTCACTTACCCAATCAATATGTTCTTGTAAAGGACCACTATGACTATATATTGCTCTTCTTTTATTTTCCACCGAACCAATTTCTTGAAATTTATAAACCATTTGATTGATAGTGTTTTCAAATAGGCGGTTCTGCAAAACTAAAAAATCCAAAGTATTTGTTCAATATCTTATCAATCGACGATGCTTTTTTCACCAGGAATGCAATGGAATATTCTTATAAAGCTTCATATCATATATTTAGTGGTAGCAACATCTTTGTTATCATTTAAAGAGTGTGAATGTACAGATTTTTTATATAGCAATAGAATTGCCTCATCACCTCAGTATGAAATCTGATAAAAACTTCATCATCGCAAAATTTAACCTCACTTATAAATGAAAGACACATTGGGAAAAAACATATAGCAAGAATTATTAAATAAATTAAAACACTTTCGAAATATAGTAGTTTTAGAAATTATACTTCACCAACCAAACATACAGCTTACAAGACGAAAGAGATATTCCAGTAACCTTCGTAAACCTACGAACGTTCGAAATCTGACAAAAACTCATCATCGCAAAATTTGCCTTCGTTGATTAATGAGAGACACATTGGAAAAACACATAGAGCAAGAATTATTAAATAAATTAAAACACTTTCAAAAGTCGAAATATCATAGCTTTAGAAATTATACTTCACCAACCAGAGATACGGCTTACAAGACGAAAGATAAATTCCAGTAACCTTCATAAACGTACGAAAGTACGAAATCTGACAAAAACTTTACTATCGCAAAATTTGACTTCACTGATTAATGAGAGACACATTGGAAAAAAAAACATAGCAAGAATTATTAAATAAATTAAAACACTTTCAAAAGTCGAAATATCGTAGCTTTAGAAATTATACTTCACCAACCAGACATACGGCTTACAAGACGAAAGATAAATTCCAGTAACCTTCGTAAACGTACGAAAGTACGAAATCTGACAAAAACTTTACCATCGCAAAATTTGACTTCACTGATTAATGAGAGACACATTGGAAAAAAACATATAGCAAGAATTATTAAATAAATTAAAACACTTTCAAAAGTCGAAATATCGTAGCTTTAGAAATTATTCTTCACCAACCAGACATACGGCTTACAAGACGAAAGATAAATTCCAGTAACCTTCGTAAACGTACGAAAGTACGAAATCTGACAAAAACTTTACCATCGCAAAATTTGACTTCACTGATTAATGAGAGACACATTGGAAAAAAACATATAGCAAGAATTATTAAATAAATTAAAACACTTTCAAAAGTCGAAATATCGTAGCTTTAGAAATTATTCTTCACCAACCAGACATACGGCTTACAAGACGAAAGATAAATTCCAGTAACCTTCGTAAACGTACGAAAGTACGAAATCTGACAAAAACTTTACCATCGCAAAATTTGACTTCACTGATTAATGAGAGACACATTGGAAAAAAACATATAGCAAGAATTATTAAATAAATTAAAACACTTTCAAAAGTCGAAATATCGTAGCTTTAGAAATTATACTTCACCAACCAGACATACGGCTTACAAGACGAAAGATAAATTCCAGTAACCTTCGTAAACGTACGAAAGTACGAAATCTGACAAAAACTTTACCATCGCAAAATTTGACTTCACTGATTAATGAGAGACACATTGGAAAAAAACATATAGCAAGAATTATTAAATAAATTAAAACACTTTCAAAAGTCGAAATATCGTAGCTTTAGAAATTATACTTCACCAACCAGACATACGGCTTACAAGACGAAAGATAAATTCCAGTAACCTTCGTAAACGTACGAAAGTACGAAATCTGACAAAAACTTTACCATCGCAAAATTTGACTTCACTGATTAATGAGAGACACATTGGAAAAAACATATAGCAAGAATTATTAAATAAATTAAAACACTTTCAAAAGTCGAAATATCGTAGCTTTACAAATTGTACTTCACCAACCAGATATACAGCTTACAAAACGAAAGATAAATTCCAGTAACCTTCGTAAACGTACGAAAGTACGAAATCTGACAAAAACTTTACCATCGCAAAATTTGACTTCACTGATTAATGAGAGACACATTGGAAAAAAACATAGCAAGAATTATTAAATAAATTAAAACACTTTCAAAAGTCGAAATACCGTAGCTTTTGAAATTATACTTCTCCAACCAGACATACAGCTTACAAGACGAAAGATAAATTCCAGTAACCTTCGTAAACGTACGAAAGTACGAAATCTGACACAAACTTTACCATCGCAAAATTTGACTTCACTGATTAATGAGAGACACATTGAAAAAAACATATAGCAAGAATTATTAAATAAATTAAAACACTTTCAAAAGTCGAAATATCGTAGCTTTAGAAATTATACTTCACCAACCAGACATACGGCTTACAAGACGAAAGATAAATTTCAGTAACCTTCGTAAACGTACGAAAGTACGAAATCTGACAACAACTTTACCATCGCAAAATTTGACTTCACTGATTAATGAGAGACACATTGGAAAAAAACATATAGCAAGAATTATTAAATAAATTAAAACACTTTCAAAAGTCGAAATATCGTAGCTTTAGAAATTATACTTCACCAACCAGACATACGGCTTACAAGACGAAAGATAAATTCCAGTAACCTTCGTAAACGTACGAAAGTTCGAAATCTGACAAAAACTTTACCATCGCAAAATTTGACTTCACTGATTAATGAGAGACACATTGGAAAAAAACATATAGCAAGAATTATTAAATAAATTAAAACACTTTCAAAAGTCGAAATATCGTAGCTTTAGAAATTGTACTTCACCAACCAGACATACAGCTTACAAGACGAAAGATATATTCCAGTAACTTTCGTGAACAAGAAATACATGATACAAACTGAGGATGGAGGAAAGGAGGATGCAAGGGGGTGACGACACCGAGAAAAAAATTGGGGGTTGGACCCGATCAGATTTAATTTTAAGGGGGGGGGTGAAGGAGAGAGGGGCTTTTACCCTAACAGACAAGAGGGTCTAATCGGTTTAATTTCGGGGTTTAAACAAGGGTTTTGACTGGAGATTAGATTAGACGATTTGTCAATTGTCGCGCGAGGGGGTGGCGGTGTATGAAGGGAAGGAAAAAGGTGTCGCAGAACCTGAAACGAGCAGGGCTCGTTTTCTATGGGTTAAATCGTGTCATTTTAATGTATTCATTCAAGTCCGATATCAAATAACGACCCTAAAATATCCAATAACAAACAAGCAATTTCCGAGATTTCTTGGCAGTTAATTTTTGTAAAAATTTATTGATGATAATCATGTTTAATTTTTCTATGGAACCTTCGGTGTGAAACAGTAAACTCGAAGAGATTTACCACTATACACCAAAATACTTTTTGGTTAGCGAAACGTGCATCGAGAACTTTAAAAAACTAATTTGGTGTTTAGTCGTAAATCTCTTTAAGTTTAGTTAATCATGTTATCAAACTCACATTAGAAAATACCCTCCAGTTTCGAGTTTTCGAGAGTGAAATTATTGTACTAGATAATTTCTTCTTTCCACATACAGAATTTTAGTTTAAAAAAAAAACACTCTTCATTCCTAACGAAAGATAATGGTAGCTATGTAATTCGAAAACTCTTTTTTGAATGTCCCTATATTTGTTGATTTAATTATGTAAACAGTGACACTGGCTAAAAATGAGGAAGAGAAAGTACTAAGGACCATAATTAAATGGATTCGAATGAATAAAACATCGAGGGTAAGAGCAAAAAGCAGATTGAAGAATTAAGTTGATGAAAACATCAAACAATTATAGATAGAACAGTGGAGAAGGAAAATAACAAACATAAAAGAATGGAAAAAAATGTATAAGTAAAAATCTTATTCATTATAAAAGAACAACACTGACTAACCCATAAATACGAATGACGTTTTCATCCCCTCGACAGTTGGGTTCCACAATCTCATGTGGAACGCACAACTTGTATCTCCGCTATAATGATCAATGCCTTCAAGTCATACCAGAATATCGTTTACTTATCTGTACCAGAAGAAAATATTTTTTAATTCGGCTGTTTTTAAAACAGATTTTTCAAAATCTGACATTAATATTTCGGCCAATATTGGGCTTAGAACACGACAGATAAAAAAAAATCACCACATAACCTTTGATCAGAATTAAAAATTAAATGAAAGTCCGCATTTACTTATAATATATGTACCCATTAAAAAAAAACAAGCCTTTTTAAAAAAATATAAAAGGATCTCCGTTTGATATTGTAAGAACTCGACCCTATGAAAATTTAACGGACCCTTTTTTCGCGAAAGGTCTTCCAAAAAGGTTTCTCGAACAGTTCCGACAATACGATTCTGTTCGTTAACGGATTATCATAACAAAAACTCTCGAAAACGCTCGACTTTTCTTATTTCACGTCAAATACGGACTATGTAACGATCTTCATTAAGTTTCCTTTTGCTTTGTACAGCGAAGCAGGAATTATAACCTTTCAAGTTTCCGGAGGAATGGATCAGAAAGAAAATGTCTTAATTTGCAAAAAACACAAGTTTATTGGATGGGAATATTCTTCCAATATGAACCAGTACTAAAAAAAATCTATATGAATTAATATGAGAATATATACTCTAGAATTTTTTCTACAAAACACGAGTTCATCTGATGCATCTTCAGTACGAGTTTGAACTCCCTAGAATCACTTGGTGATCCATTACAGTTCTTTTCTGCCCTGTTCTAATCTGCCCTATATACAAGAAAGCCGACAAAAACAAAAAGGAGTATACTAATTATAGAGGGATCATTCTTTTAGACCTAACATACAAGACACTTGCAAAAATCTAAAAACAATCATCGATTTAACATCTACCACTGAGCAGTAGGAGAATATTAAGGAGGCTCTTCGACAGAGCAAATCTAAGACAATCCAAATTTTCTGGAAGGATAAAAATAAGTGACTCTGAATGGAGAAGGTCCAATAAGAAACTACCAGAAATGTACAGCAAGCTATACGCAAGCAATAAGAGACATAGTAAGAGCACAGAGAGCCAGACGGATGTGTCATGTGACTAGAATGCCACGAAGAACATGAGTCAAAAGAGCCTTAATAGGAAGAGAAGGTGCATGAAGAAGAAGAAAAAACATCAGAAAAGAACTGTCAAGACAAAGCTCTCGACAGAAAGAAAAAGTCAAAAAGAAAGTGGAGCCAAGGGCCACTAGGCCTGTAGAACTGATATGTATGTATATTTTTTTGCATTTATAATTTCAAAAACGATATTATGACGAGTAAATTGAATATATCGACGCACGTGTGTGTATTTTCCTGTGTTATTTTATAATATCGTTTTCCGACTCATTATTTATTCAAAGAGCGTCTATTGAAACATCGATAACGCATTTCAACGACAAAAAAGCACACGCGTAAAACGAAACGTTTTAATTTCGTCGACGAAATCAAGTTAAAAAGGCATTTTCATTATTTGTTTTCTAGTTTGATGAGAATTAAAAACCTTTTTAGATGGTTCGGCGAACCAATTTCCATTCGAATGTTCAGTTGTGTTATTCTATTGGTCTTCAGTCAACTTATATAAAAAGAGTCTAAAGGGGATGTTTGATTGTATTTTTTTTTTTTTTTTGAATATTTTACATGAGGTATCTAAGATATCTTGAACGCAAAGATATAAGATAAGCCAATTTCGGCAATTACCTGTTTACTGGAACGAAATTTCATTCCAGCGAGCATTTTTTGAGGTCTGAAAACAGGAAATAATCGCTTGGGACCAGATCTGGAGAATCCATTGTCACAAAATCGTTTATATTTCGCTTAAACAGCTCCAAACATTTCTCAGATTTATCAATACGTTGTTGTTTTTGGTCCGCTGTGAGAACGTGGTGCCGATTTCGATAGCAATTCACGCATTACTAAAAGTTCATGCAAAATAGTGTACACACTTCCTTTCGATATTTTCATAATATCAGCTATTTCCTGCAGCTTTACTTTACGGTTTTGCGAAATAATTTTCTGATTTTTTTTTTTGATATTATCGGTCTAACCAACTCACTTGGACGTCCAGGGCGTTCAGGATCATCGGTTCTTGTACGGCCACGTTTGAATTCTGCATACTAATCAATTATGGTTGATTTTTCTGGGCCTGGATAATGTTTATCATAGTTTGGCTTCAACGATATTTTATTCATCAAAAAGCAATGCTTAATGAACACATACAATTTATTTTTTTCATTGTTTTAAAAATAACAAAAGTAGCGTCACTTAAAACACAACAACTCAGAAACTAGTAGACGGATTGTCATGAAATTTTGACATATGACATTTGACGCACAATCGATCACTGGTTGAGTTTTTGTAAGTGACTCTAACTATATGTCAGACCGAAGACTTTTTGACCGATGTGTTAATATTCCATCGACTATATGTTTTGTCACTCTTCATCACATCGGCTATTTTAATTTTCGGACAAATCCACTCATTTCTTTTCTTATCTCTCCGTGTAATCCCCATCATTGATCGCTCCATGACTCTTTGGACAACTTCGTAACTATTCGTAACTATACGCCTAGTTAAAGTCTATGTCTGGGTACCATATATTAGAAGGGGAAGTAATATCTGGTTTTCATTTTAATTCATTTTAAATAAACAAACGGACATTTATATCCAAATTACAACTATATTTAAAACTTGCATGTATTACAATTGTTTCCAGTCACAGTGCTTTTTTCAAATACGAACTATGTTAAATTAACAGAAAAAAATTGAAAATATAAACTTCCTCTACCCCTCTCTCTACGATAAACCATTTGACTCGATCTCAAAGCAGGCCAGAATGGATGCATTACTTAGCCAGGGGGTTGATAAAGTATATATAAACCTTTTGAGATCACTATATGATAAAGCTACAGCGACAATTCATCTTGATGATCTTGACGTTTGAATTAATGTAGAGCGAGGTGTGATACAATGTGACGCTATATCGCCAATTCTTTCCTAGGCCTTCCTTGAAGAACTATTCCGTAATCTGGATTGGGAAAAGGATGGTATAAAGATCAATGGTCAATGGATCAAAATAATATATCCTCCACAGGATCCAGAGTTGCTGCAAAGACACATATAAGAGCTGCAAAAGACTGGCCAACCAAATGTTTCGCCAGCCTTTTGTCAGTTTTGAATCAAATTTAAATATAAATCTGAAAAAGAGTTATATTATGTTCAATAAACTTGAAGATTTTTAGTTTTAGGAAAGGATTTGGAGATTGTGGACAAGTTTATATATCTTGGGCAAAAAAATTCAATCGAGGGAATACCGTCCGAGAGGTAAAAGGCGTGTTAAATGTGGCTGGCAGGCTCAACATAGTATTTAAGAGCAAACTCCCACTTTGCCTGAAAAGGAAAGTTTTCGATCAATGCGTCCTGCCCGTTATGACACGAAAATGAAACATGGACATTCACATCGTAATCAATTAAAAAACTTCGGGTATCACAGAGAATGGAAATATTTATGCTTGACATTACAAGACGAGACAGAAAACTGTGCGTATAAATCAGAAAACAAACAAAAGTGTGTGACATCATTGGAAGAGTAAAGGAATTGAAATGGAGCGGACGATGGACGTTTGAGCGCAAACGTCCGCGAAGAAGACCGAAAGCACGATGGACTGATGACATCAATACGGTCTAAAAAAATCAACATATGTGGAGAAAAAAAATGTCATGGATTTTAACTGTACATCTTTTCCTTAAAAACGTTTATTGGTAGAGTTGTGAAAGATGCGAGAGTTTTTCTATATTTTCTGTTTATTTTATAATAAATAAATAAGCAAAGATTAATATCTAAAAATGTCCACTATATATAAAATTATATGTATGACAATTGTTTCGACACACAGTGCCTTTTTCAAATGCAAACTATACTAAACTAACAGTGCGGTTATTATTTATTTAAAGTTATTATTAGTATTTATTTAAAATTAATTTCCATCAACTATCGGCTACCTCAGTAAAATTGTTTTATTACATATATTTTAACATTTCAACTAGAATTTTAAACATTGCCCGTTATTATATATTTATTATTTAATTTTATTTGTAATATGACATTTTTATTGCTGTTATTCCTCCTGAAGAAGACAGAAAAAATTGTGACGAAATATATTGAGGGTTATCAAGGAATGAAATCTTAGTATGAATTCAATATATATATATATATATATATATATATATATATATATATATATATATATATATATATATATATATATATATATATATATATATATATATATACATTGGCATTCTCAAGTGTTATCGGCTTCGATTGAAGAGTCCCACTGACGTGCCGTACTTACTTATTCTTCCTGGATGGTAAGTTGACCGGAAGGCTTTTCCGGATGTCGCGACAATGTCGTTTGTACGGAGTGTTTATTTGCCGTGCTTTAGGCAAGATTGTGATGACCGACGTAAGTGGTCACTCTGGGACAACGGCCGGCAATGAAGCTGCCGTGGCTCTGATTAGCGGATTGTCCGAAAGGGACGCCGTCGCTAGGAATTTGTCCAGTAGTCTGGACAGGAACGTCTGAAGCTCTGGAATATCTGTCTCCTGGTGGATTTGCACGTTCCTAACAAACCAGGGAGCGTTTACTACTGTGCGAAGCGCACGTGATTGAAAAGACTGAAGTATTTTAATCGATGAAGTTGGGAGGAACGGGTACCAGGCCGGATGTCCGTAAATAAGGACAGATCTGACCATGGATTTATACAGGGTTAGTTGGTTGTCAAGCGTGAGCTTGCTGTTCCGATTGATTAAGGGGTACAGCATACGGAGCATTCCGTATGCTTTCCCGGTGGCTTTCTTGAGGTATGAAGACCACGTAAGGGCCTTGTCGAACTCAAGTCCCAGATAGTGAGCCGTTTTGGCCCACTTGATCGGGACTGCATGAATAAGAATTTTCTGGCGGATTATCGACCGTCTTCGAATGAAAAAGTGGTTTTGCTGCGATTGATTGCTAGTCACCATTCGACTAGCCATCTCGAGGCTTTCAACGTCTGCTTTTGCAACCTGGATGTAATCACCCAGGGCGCGTGGGCCGACGTAAAGAAAGCAAGTATCATCAGCATAAAATGCAGTCTGCACGTGCGGAATCTTTGGAAAGTCTATGTTTCAAGTTCAATGTAGATATTGAAGATTACGGGGGCAAGAGGGGAACATTGCGGTACTCCCGCTTTGATTCGCTGGACTGATGAAAGTGTACCATCGACGAGCACTTGGAAAGTGCGTCCAGTCAGAGATGATGCCAACAGTTTGACTAGGTCGGTCGGTTAGCATGCCGAGTCTGAGCATCTTGACTATGAGTCCGAGATGCCAGACTCGGTCGAATGTTTGCGAGAGGTCTAGAAAGACGGCTCCCGTATGACACCTTCTGTCGAAATCCTGTCTGATCTCCGTCGAGAGACACATCGCCTGATGGACGGCTGCGTGCCTCCTCCGGAAACCAAACTGTTCGTCCCGTAGAATGTTCTTGTCGGCAAGAACACCGTTCAGAGCATGTAAAATAGATCTTACCAAGTGCGCTAAGCAAGCTGATCGGCCTGTAGCTACTTGGCTCCTGTGGGCTTTTTCCTTTTTTAAGGATTACGATGATTTGGGCATGTTTTCATAGAGATGGAAAGTGATGGAGTCTGAAAATTGCGTTGGCTATGTTAGTCAACTGCGCAATTTGCTTGTTGGGTAGTCGTTTCAGCTGCATTGGAGAGATAAGGTCGCGACCAGGAACTTTTCTGACTTTCAGACCTCGGATAATATCATGTATTATCTTCGGCGAGATAATTTGGCTGATCAAGTAGCCGGGGTTGGGAGTTCCTTGGTAAGAAAGGATTTCCTACTTGAACTTGTCAACTTTATTCCTCTTCTCAACTGAGGGTCGAGGAGAGGTCATCTGCTTTTGGTAGGTTACGGTAAAGAACTCCGTCTTCTCCGCCCCAGTGACGGCCTGAGAATCACCCGTCCTCAAGGGGGGGGGGGGGGGGGGGGCTCTTACCTTACCCACCATGAATTTGGCTGTTTTCCATTACGATCGATCAGCCGTGTCGATTGACGCCAGGAAATCATCCCACCTGTCATCTCTAAACTCCTGAAGAGCCCGTTGGGACTCTCTCTTGGCTTTGTTTGCACGAAGCCGGAGTTCAGGGTCGCCAGTCAGGTGATAGAGCTGTAAAGCCGGTTTTTTATGCGAATCTTCTCTTTTACCTCGAACGGGATGTCCAGGGTAGTCCAAGTTGATTCAGGAGAGGTTTTAGCAGCCGCTTGCGTGGCTTCTATTATGTCATGGGTTAATTTTTCGACCGCATCCTCAAGCTGCTGAATGTTACCAATACGCGGGTTTGTCTCGCTGTCCTGCAAATGCTGCTGAAAAATGCTCCAACAGATATTAGTCTTCTTTCTCGGTGGAAAGGTATCCACCTTCGTTCCGATTGTTAACAGTACCGGGTAGTGAACCGAGGTAAGCTCATGGACAACCTGATTTTCGCATTGTTTCGTTAGATTCTTTATGATAAAGAAATCTAAGAAGCTGCAGAAGCGGGATGGTTCGTCTGGAATAAGGAGGTTCAGCCCGTATTTTTCCGCCAAAGATAGCAGGTCAATTCCTCTCCTGTTTGTCAGATCCGAACCCCACGATCGATTATGGATATTGTAATCTCCTCCAATGATGAATGGAGCGTTATTATTCAGGAGCCTGCCAACTTCACCTGAATCGAAGTCGTGACAAGCTCTCTGGTACCATGAGGATAGGTTGACAAGATTACCTTCCAGAGCCACCCGCACAGACAGGACTTCCGAGGAAGACGTGCCGGAGTCGTTATGCTCGCTTGGCGACTGTGAAGATTATATCGGGGTTGTTCGGTACTATTTGCGGTGCTCGGCAACGCTGTCGAGCGTCCGTTTATTAATTTTTCTACCAGGCCGCCACGTTGACGCGTTTCTTCTTTTTTCAGATTTTTTTTTATTTTTTAACTTAATTTTTTAATAACTTAATTTTAATTATTTTTTTTAACCTTTATCTATATGAAATGTCATGAGTTGAAATTCCTGGTGTGTTACTGGTTAGTAGAAGCCACTCTTCGAAAACGCCTTCTATCATACATTTTTTTGTTTCCCTGTACATACCTATTAAACTAAATGTTCTTAAATAAAAGTTATATGTAGCAGAAATTCTTCCGACATGATCGACGTTTAATGAGTTTCTAAAAGAGATCCGATTTTAACGACCCGCTGAGACAGAATTGAAACGCAGAAAGGGTTTTTTATTCGGTTAAATCTTGTAAATTTAATTCAACTACTCAACTCCCCAGTTTACTGAAAAGTTTGTTTCGTCAGATACACTCCGGTAATAGAATTATACTCGACCGGAAACTGATGGTGAGAGCATATTTTCCAAAAGGAAAAAGATCTAAAGGCCTCAACTACTATCTCGTAATCAAGGTAGAACAAAAACTGTTCCTGAAAGTTTATAATCTGACTAACGGCACAAACAAGTTGCTAAACTTATTACAGAAGATGAAAGTCTTTATTGCTAAATTTAGTTTTCGCCGCTCGCGTATACACATCTCTGAAATGTTGTCATGTGTAAAGGGTGATTTTTTTAGTGTGTCCAAATTTCCGACAGATGTTACCTTCAAACGAACTGTAAGTTTACACGCAAGTCTGTAATCAATAGTCTGTGTCTTAATCTGTGTCTCAATAGTCTGGAAAATCATCATCGAACATTTAACCCTCAAGAAAAAAACTGGTTAAGGGATACTCAGGGGTAAATTAAAGACATACGGTATGGCATACCCATGTGCTCCTAAATCGGGAATGTTCTAACATAGGCCAACGTTTGCGCATTGTCGAAATTTGTTATCTAAGTCAGTGTTCGTTGCTAGTATAGGGCGCTTCGTAACGTATTCATCAAATTATCGACAAATTCCGAACCCATTTGACGTTGCTCGATATTAAAACAAAAACAAAACAAAAAGTGTACGTTCCGAAGAAAATATCGCCGCTTTTGCTGCCAGTATTAATTTGGTCGCTGTTCACAGGAAGTTGGGCTTTGTTATTCAACTACGCGGATTATTTAGTTCCGAATTTTAATGGTATTGATCTGAATGAGATGTGGTTCCAAGAAGATGGCATCGCATGTCATACAGCCAACGCAACAATCGATTTATTGTGAGAAAATGATTTCGAGAAACGGATCTATTAACGCCTTTAGATTATTTTCATTACAGTTGTGGTAAATCTTTGGTGTATGCCGATAAACCAGCAACTTTTGACATCTTGGAAACCTACATAACTCAACAACAAAACCAACAAAATCCAAAATTATGAAGAAGTTTGAAAACTGCGATTTAAGACAACCGTATCACTGTATTTTTAATCAAATTGAGTATATGAGGCATCAGGTAAAATCCAATATTGGAGCAGAAAATATTTCTCCGACTCTAAGTGCAAGTACTGTAACATTAATTTCGAAGGTTGTAGATTGTATTCCCAAAAAAAGTTGGATAAATTCGATTAACCATGCTATTAAAATAGAAGATTACTATGTATCGTTTACTAATAATATAGAACCACTGGGACACAATTTGAAAAATAATTTCTGTTGAGTTCGATATTTAAGCTGTTTTATACGTAAATTGACATGCTAATTCCAAAACATTATTTAGTTTTTTTCTATCACGTCATGTTTTTTCTCTACAGTTGTTGCGCATCCGACTAAGCTTGGCGAATCACAGAAGTCACTACTGCTCTAAAAACCGGCAAACCTTCTTCGACCTAGGAGTGGGGGCGTGAGTGACGTTGCGTCATCCAAAAGAGATGCTAAAATACGCGGGTCTGTGTTGCTCTGATATAGTGAAGTCAAAGTATACATACACAACTACAGATTTTCGTTATGTCTGCCTCTGGTAGTTCTCGTCATAAGTGCTTAAACAGCCATGATTCATTTTGTTATATATGTGGCAGTTTTACCATCCCCATTCGACGAACTAATATTAGTACTACTAATATTAGTCAGGCAAGCCTATTTTGCTTATTTTAAAGTGAAAATAGGTGACCAAGATAAATCATGGGCCCCTCATAAAGGGTGCAAGCAGTGTGTAGTGAGTTTACGAATGTGGACGAAGAGAACACGTCATAAACTTTCGTTTGGTATACCAATGGTTTGGCGAGAGCCCAAAGATTACTTAAGTGATTGCTATACGCCCTGTGCCTCATTCAGCTGAAATTCCAGTGCTAGTTTTTCAAGAATTACCGTCTTTATAAATACAAGAATGTGAATCAAGTGAAGATAGAAGTGACTCCACCGACCAAGAATTCAAAGCTCCCAATGATTCTGTTCGTAAACGATTCAATCAACATGAATTAAACGATTTAGCACGAGATTTGGGACTATCCAAAAAAGCATCGAAATTATTAGCATCAAGACTGCACGCAAAATATTTGCTTGACAAAAAATAGCTAAAGTCACTTATTATCGATCCAGAGAAAGTAAATTTAGGCGGTACTTCAGAAATAATGACGGATTTGTATATTGCCAGAACGTAGAAGGTTTAATGAAAAAATTGGCCATTTCTAACTATAACGCGACCGAATGGCGATTGTTTATAGATAGTTCAAAGCGTAGCTTGAAGAGTGTTCTCCTACATAATGGAAATACGGTTCAGTCCCAATAGGTCATTCAGTTTATTTGCGTGAAGAATATGACGACATAAAGAAAGTCATTGACTTGTTGCAATATAACATGCACCAATGGTTCATCTGTGTTGACCTTAAAATGGTCTGTTTCCTTCTTGGCCAGCAACGCGGGTATATCAAGTATCCCTGTTTTTTGTGCATGTGGGACAGTAGAGCTCGTGAGAAGCATTGGGTGCAATCAAACTGGCCGCCAAGATCTGACCTAAGACCTGGTGATTCAAACATTTTAAATCAGCCACTTGTCGACAGAAAAAAACATTGTATTTCCGCCTTTGCATATAAAACTAGATCTCATGAAGCAATTTGTTAAGACTTTGTCAATTGAAGGAGAGTGCTTTAAGTATATCATTTCGGCATTCCCTAGCCTGTCATATGAAAAGATAAAGGCTGGTGTGTTTGATGGTCCACAGATTCTGCAACTCGTTAAAGATGAAAATTTCACTGAAACAATGAGCAAACTTGAAAGGAATGCTTGGTTGGCTTTTAAAAATATTGTTAAAGACTTTCTTGGAAATACACGAGCCCCGAATTACATCGAAATTGTTCAACAACTCTTGGAGAGCTTTAAAAAGCTTGGTTGCAACATGAGCATCAAACTACATTTCTTACATAGTCATCTTGCTAACTTCCTAGAAAATCTTGGTGCTGTTAGTGATGAACAGGGCGAGCGATTCCACCAAGATCTAAAGGTTATGGAAGCGCGGTATCAAGGTAGATGGGATATCAGTATGATGGCTGACTACTGTTGGAGCATAAAGCGAGAATCTCCACAAACTGAACACCCTAGGAAAAGCTATAAGAAGAAATTTTTACCACAATATCTTTTATTTATTTCTTGTATAAACACAATTTAACTTTTAATAATATGTTAACCTCTGTATGAATAAAATATTCTAATCTATTTGGTCAGATATTACTTTATTTCCTTTCGTATGTACACTTTTAAGGTAAAATGAGGGGTATGATGTAGCTTAAGAACTTGACGTGATAGAGAAAAACTGTGAATATTTTTTAATTCAGAGATGAAAAATTAGTCAAAAACAGGTCACAGATCCAAGTCAACAAAATTGCTGTTCCCCAGTGTTATTAATGTAGATCAAAGTGACAGTGAGAGCGAAACCGAATTACATGTATAAATAAATTTGAGTTAAAATTTTTATTGTACTAATAAATTCAAAAAATCATACATAATAATAATAATAAATATAATAATTTATTCAAAATATAACAATATTTAATTTCTCCCAAAGTTAATCAGAAGTTAAACCACTCTGACTCTGGAGCCTTTTAAGAAACTAGGAATATTTTTATCGAGATTTAATGGGGCAATTAACATTTTGCCGAAGAGCAATGAAATATCTTGAAACGGACTATACAAAAACCCATTTGTGATGAACATCAGATACGAATATGTCTGGACTGCTCAGACTGAGTGAAATGCTTCCTTTTTTAACATTTTATTTTGATTTTTTTTTCTTATGTTTACAAAAGTTTTATTATAACTGTTGAAAAAATATATTGTTTGAGACTATTTAATTGTTTCGTAAAAGTAATTCAGAAATAATAATATATATGTATATATTCCTAAACAATATATGTATATATTATACAGGGTGTTAGGTAAACATGCGGCAAAAATGCTAGGGGTTATTTCTTGTCCTATTCTAAGAATATTGTGTCCTATGATGATTTTTGAAAAATCCTATTGTTTCTAAGATACAGGGCGAACAAAATTTGCGACAACCATATTCGATACTTGTTGAAATCATTAATGTAAATAAAAGTAGGATGCACGTCAACGAGTTTATCAAGTACAAAAATTTTTTTTTTCGATCTCGATCACTTGGAACGGCTGTTTTATCTAGTAAGTGGATTTCATCGATCGCATTTATTTACATAGATTGCGTGACGTTTAGCTGTTTGACGTGTCTTAAATAGTGAGTGAAGTCCTCTATCATAATGTATACAAACGCCGAGATGACTGACATGCCCTTAACCCGGACTTCAACCCCCTGGATTATTTTTTCTGGGGATATCTGAAGTCATTAGTTTACGCTACTCCATTGAAGAATTTGGATGATTTGCGAAATCGGATAATTTCTGGCTAAAACTCAATTAGAAACGACCCTGGTGTGTTTGAAAGAGTTCGGCAGTCAATGACGAGAAGATTGAATGCTTGTATCAAGGCTGGAGGAAGTCATTTCGAACATTCATTGTAGATTGAGCAACTTTACATGTACTTTTTGATAATAAAATGTTGTTAATGTCGTAAATTTTGTTCACCCTGTATCTTCGAAACAAAGGGGTTTTTCAAAAATCATCATACAACAAAATATTCTTAAAATAAGTCAAGGAATAACTCCTTTTTTGTCGCATATTTACCTAACACCCTGTATAAGTATATATGTAAATATTATATATGTATATATGTATATATGTATATGTATATATATATATATATATATATATATATATATATATATATATATATATATATATATACAATATATGTATATGTATATGTATATGTTCCTATACAGGATGGTGTAAAGATCAATGGTGTAACCTTAAAGCATCTTAGATTTGCAGATGATATCGTTCTCCTTTCACAAGACCCAGAGGAGCTGCAAAGACTCATACAAGAACTGCAAAGGGCTGGCGAAGCATTTGGCTTAAAAATAAACCTGAAAAAAGTCAGGTTATGTTCAATAACTTCACCAAGGACAGAAGAATTTCAGTTTTAGGAAGGGATTTGGAGATTCTGGACAGCTTTATATATCTTGGGCAGAGGATTTCAATGGAGGGGAATACCTGCGAAAGTCCTGCGCGTGGATCGGGGAACAAACGAAAGTCGGGGACATATTTGGTTTGGAAGAGTAAAGGAAGAGTAAATTGGAAGAGTATTTGAAATAGAGATGGGCAGGTCATATAGCGAGGCGATGGGATGACAGATGGACCAAGGCAATCCTGGAGTGGATACCGCTTGATTGCAAACGTCCGCGAGAAGACCGAAAGCACGATGGATTGATGACATCGTTAAGTATATTGGACCAGAGTGGCAGAGGAAAGCCTAGGACCATGAAGGTTGGAAGCATGCTGAAGAGGCCTTCATCCTGCAGTGGATCGACACGGGCTGATGATGATGATGATTCCTATACAATATTATAAAGAACAAATTTTCTTTTAATTATACGTTTCTGCATTATGTTTGTTCATTATTCATTTTATTTTCATTTTTAAGGCACGGTGTCAAACTGACTCAGCACTTCCATTAAAGAAATAAAGTGCAATGCTTCCATTTTAGGATTAATTTGTATGATTATCATGTATTCTTCTCTGTTTTCAATTAACAGTTTTCATAGTGACCGATCAATTTATTTGATGATATAAGTTGTAAAGGATTATCCAATAAGAGTGTCAGAACTTTAAAATAAAGGGCAATGATAACTACAAATGATAATCCGGCAATTCCTGTATGGTATTCCGGTAATCCAGTATGGAAAGATGGCGCCGGCAAAGGGTGTTGTTTGCGGAGCGTGTGGTAAAAATGTCCCAAAAACACAAGTGAAAGTTCAGTGTACAATATGTAAGAAGTGGCATCATGTAGAATGCATGAAACTTAAGGAGTTTGAAGTGCGAATGATGATGGAACAGGAAAAGTTTGGAATTGTGCTGCCTGTAAGCGTGCCAGTAAAGGTGAGGTCATCGACATTCCCGCCAAAACCCCCACTACTTCCCATCAAGCGATGTTAGTAATACCAGGGCGAGGTTAGCCAACAACGATCAAGAGAACTATGATACATTGCTTCTACTGATTCTTGAGATGAAATCTGAGCTACAGGACGTAAAGTCTGGAATTAACGGTGTTAAGACAGCTATGAACTTCTTCAATGAAAAATTTGAAGAAGAAAAGCAGTGAAGTAAAGTTATTGTCGATATGCTGGAGGCTGTCCAGAAGGAAAATGTGCACTTGAAAACCCAAATAAAATGTATGCAATCTGTTGTGAATGAAATGGAGGGTGAAAGGAACAGATGCAACATAGTGATAAATGGAGCATGTAAAAATGAAGACGACATGGCAAAGGTAAAGGAAAAAGCGTTCAAAGTAATTAAATACGTCGATGAGAGTACCACCGAGACCGACATTAAGGATGTAAGAAAAGTTACAATAAAGGATAAATCGCCGCTTGTTATCGTCACTTTACACAACAAGGAATTAGCGGAGAATATTTTAGCCAAGCGTAGAACCAGGGGAAAAATTGATTCAACTGCATGTAGCATAGATAATAATCAAACAATAATATTCTTGAACCAGGATCTCACTCTTGCTAACTATCGACTATTGAGGAAAGCAAAAAAATTAAAAGGTCTGGGTTTTAAGTACATTTGGAGTAGAAATGGTAATGTCTATATTAGGAGAACAGAGAATGATGAGGCTATAAGATTGAGGAATGAAGACCTTTTGAATGAATTCATATTATGAAAAGTTGTGGGAAAATTAAAATTGACAATGGCGTATAAAGAGCCTAGATAATGTGGGACACCACAAAACTGTATGTGGATGATATAATTTGTGAACCATTTAGAAACTCGAATGTGCTTAAATTTGATCAGATGTGCGATGGTATTTCCTTTATTAATTTTAATTGTAGGAGTCTGAGAAGGAACTTTGATTCCCTGGTGCTGTGCCTTAATTATCTTACAAAAAAGCCGGATATAATATTTTTCACTGAAACGTGGATATATGATGAGGAGGTATCTTTGTATAGCATTGAGGGTTTTCAGAGTTTTTTCTATTGCAACTCTGAGAGTAGATCGGGTGGGTTAGCCATTTATGTTGGTGATTCACTGACATGTGAGATGCAAGATACTGGTATATCAACTAAGACTTTTGATCATATTTCTATAAACATTGTAATAAGCAAAGTATGTTACCATATTTTAGGAATTTATAGGTATAATAAGTATAGTATAGAGTTGTTTAATAAGGAACTCATTTCAATATTAGACTTGGTTGATTGCAATAAGACCATCTTGATGGGAGATCTGAACATTGATCTGTTTAGGCAGGATTGTGCTGTTGATGAATATAGGTACATCATGTCGAAAAGGGGCTTCTATACATTCGCCCCCTGTGTAACTAGGCCAGGTTTGACGGGTGAATTTGGCACTTGTCTTGATCACATATACATTAATTTAGGTGTGGGTCAAAATGATTTTAAAATAAAAATAATTCAGTCTGATATAACTGATCGCTACATTGTATGTTTGTGTTTTAGTAATATAATAACTGGTAAATATAATATTAGCGATTGCGGCAAAATAAATTATAAGAGAATGTGTGATCGGTTACGTCTGTAAGGTTGTGTCTGGTCAGGTTATTTAACCTTTTGCCGAAAAGCATAAAAGACAACATTGTGAAGAAGAACATCAGTTATGCGGCATTTAAGCAAAATATAAAGAAATTGTGCGCACCTCATTCAGGTCGGTGTTTATCAGCATGGTTGAATTGATTTTATTTGTTCTTGAGCCTTAATATATGGGGTGGGATAGTGTCCCTTTTCATCCTTTTTTCCTATTTCATGTAATGTGAATGCCTGTACTGAATGCTGAGAAGGTTTTTTTTTTTTTTTAATTTTCTATTTTCTTTCTTGGGTTTGACCCACACACAAGCAGTGCTTTGTGTGTCGTAGGTTAGTATTTTTATTGCATTAGCGTAAGATATATTGTAGATTAAAACTGTAAACTGTAATAATAATAATAATTTCTATTTTATCTTGAAAAACAGTATTACGCTATTACGTCTTAAAGTTCTGGCATTCATATCGAAAGACCTTGAGACTGAGCACGTTTTGCCTGATTCATTATTAATATAAAACGCCTCAATCGCCTAAATATATATAAATATATTGGAACGGATTTGGATTTCGATTTCCAGTAAATTTTAAATTGTTTTTTTAATATAATTTTAATTGAGATAAATTTAGCGATAAAGCTATCCGGTTCCCCTAATGAATATTCACAGAGAAAATCTATGAAATATTGTTTTTGAGAGAGAATTCGGCAAAATTATATCAGAATTAATGTAATCTATCAATAAGGTAGAAAACCGCAGCGACTGGAACGATGTCCGAGTATCCCGGACGACCGATAGGGCGAGCCCCTGACTTAAAAGGGATGGAGATCAAAATCTAGAAATGTTATTTGCTTTGTTAGATTGAGGGCTGGATTAATGCATGTTAGTTTTCGTTCAGGCAAGAGAATAGTTGATTAATACCTTTCCGACCTCTCATACTGTAAAACATATACATACTCTATATATATACTATCTATATATATCTCTATATACATCTCATATACATACTCTAAAACTGAGTTTTTACGAAAAATCATGAGATGATGAAATCCGGCAATTTTCCTAATGTATAGTATGGAAAAAGTTGAAAAAATTGCCATTTTTTGGTGTTTTTTAGTCAACTTTAAGCTCAGATAAAAAATAGTTCGGGGTAGGAAACTTAAGATATTCTGGTATTGTTGAAATACTTTGAAAAAAAAAACTGCTAAGAAGCTCGTGAACTTTAGAACAATTTTCCCTTATTCAGCTCTGCTAAATTGGTACAAAACTCAGTTTTCACTCACGAACATCCATGAGGTGATAAAATCCGTCAATTTTCCTAATGTATAGTATGGAAAAAGTTGAAAAAATTGCCATTTTTGGGTGTTTTTTAGTCAACTTTAAGCTCAGATAAAAAAAAATTCGGGGTAGGAAACTTAAGATATTCTGGTATTGTTGAAATACTTTGAAAAAAAAACTGCTAAGAAGCTCGTGAACTTTAGAACAATTTTCCCTTATTCAGCTCTGCGAAATTGGTACAAAACTCAGTTTTCACTCACGAACATCCATGAGGTGATGAAATCCGTCAATTTTCCTGTATGGAAAAAAGTTGAAAAAATTGTTATTTTTGGGTGTTTTTTTGTCAACTTTGAACTCAAATAAAAAATACTTCTGGACAGGAAACTTAAGATATTCTGGTACTATTGGAAAGGAAATTTAATTATTAATTGCCTACGGTTAAAATATTTTACACTAAGATATTTATAAAAGAGTATATATAGTTTTTGTAAAGATCCTTCTATGGTAATTTTTCAAAATTCATAAAATGTCAGAAAACAAATTCTAAGAAGCTCATGAACTATTGAACAATTTTTCTTTATTCAGCATTACGAAATTGGTCTAAAACCAAGTTTCCAGAAAAACCACAAAAAAACCCATTTAATTTTTTTTTTTTTTTTAATTTATTCAAAAATAAATCATTGATGATTAGACACAATACGTCGATAATTACGATCAACCTAATATATATTTCATAAATTCTATTTTTTTTATTAGTGTATTTAAAACAATGGCATCTCAAATTAAAGTGCGATAAAACCATATGGTTTCCCGATGAACAGGCATACTAAAACTCTGTGTGAAATATAGTTTTTGCGACAGTATTAATTGAAAAAGCCGTTAAAATTAATTAAGTCTTACGAAGAGGAAGAAAACCGCAGAGATTGGAGCAATGTCCGAATCTCCAAGGGAACAGACAAGCCGAGCCCTTGATCTAAAAGGGACAGGGAACCAAATCCAGAACTGTTATTTACTTTGCCAGTTTGCGAACTGGGATCTCGACCATTAATGCGCGATAGTTTTCGTCCCATCCTGAAAAGATAAATTAATAAGCGAAGGTCAGGAAATGACTCGATTCATTTCAGTTAGACCGACCTGCAGGTAGATAAACTGAGGGAAATATTCGTTTGATGGTTTCTCTATCTCTCGCAGCTTTATTTCCTACATCATTGAAATCTTAACGACCTATTTTAAATGAATTTAACATACGTGCTGTGTAGATAAATTATTGAGATTGGTGGCGTAGCTCCATCTGGTAACACTGTTAGCTTTCCTTTGGAAGGAGAGGCCGAGAACAATATATTTTATATTATTTAGTTATTAATTATATTAATTAGTTACATCTGTAACCATGTCACAAAAAAAATATTTGTACTATGTCCAAAAGTTTGGAATATTTACGATTAGTTGATAGTGGTTCCGTTGATAGTGGTATTTACATATTATTTAAGTTTTTTTCCAATCAATCCGTTTAAAAATGCCTAGAGACATGATATCTCATTTTAACAGATTAAGAGCAATTGTTTTGTTACAACAGGGCTTTAATCAAAGTGATATCCCGGATATTATAGATGTTTCCCAAAGTACTGTGGGATAAAAAACGATAAACAGCAGCACTAAATCGGCAGATATTAATGATATCTCCAAGAAATCGTCTGAAATCTACAAGTGATATATCAGCGGAGCTTGCTAAGCTCGAAGGAGGAAATGTTTCACGACACACGCTAACACACAGACTGAAAGCGGTAAATTTGCATCGTAGAAAACGTTTACGTGTTCCTAAACTAACTCTTCAACAAAAAAATAAAAGATTGCAATGGGCTCGAGAAATGGTGGATCATAATCGTAACGATGCGAAGGCGATAGGATGACAGATGGACCAAGGCAATCCTGGAGTGGATACCGCTTGATCGTTAAGTATATTGGACCAGAATGCCAGAAGAAAGCCCAGGGCCGTTCCAGCTGGGCTCGAGTTCAGCTGATGACGGCTGTGAGGCCAGAAACCGGTCCTGGGAGGTACTTGTCTCGGAATGGTGACGGCGACTGATTTGAGACGAGCAGAGGTACGTGGTAGTACGGATGAAAAATTTCTGTTTTTCAAATATCTCTCTCCACGGCCCCACTACGCTATCTTTTGAGCAAACCTTATACCTACATCCAAGGTTGTGGGAAGAATGTGTCGCGTAGTTTTTGACTGCCGCGAACATTCACCGTAGGATGGCGCGAGTTTCATTGAGATTGCGACCCGCCATCGATATGACCAGTTGACTTGGTCTTGCTCTGTTCGTTTCGTTTCAGCTGTCTCCCTGCGTTGAGCTCGAGCCCAGCTGATGACGGCTGTGAGGCCAGAAACCGGTCCTGGGCGGTACTTGTCTCGGAATGGTGACGGCGACTGATTTGAGACGAGCAGAGGTACGTGGTAGTACGGATGAAAAATTTCTGTTTTTCAAATATCTCTCTCCACGGCCCCACTACGCTATCTTTTGAGCAAACCTTATACCTACATCCAAGGTTGTGGGAAGAATGTGTCGCGTAGTTTTTGACTGCCGCGAACATTCACCGTAGGATGGCGCGAGTTTCATTGAGATTGCGACCCGCCATCGATATGACCAGTTGACTTGGTCTTGCTCTGTTCGTTTCGTTTCAGCTGGCTCCCTGCGTTGAGCTCGAGCCCAGCTGATGACGGCTGTGAGGCCAGAAACCGGTCCAGGGAGGTACTTGTCTCGGCATGGTGACGACGACTGATTTGAGACGAGCAGAGGTACGTGGTAGTACGGATGAAAAATTTCTGTTTTTCAAATATCTCTCTCCACGGCCCCACTACGCTATCTTTTGAGCAAACCTTATACCTACATCCAAGGTTGTGGGAAGAATGTGTCGCGTAGTTTTTGACTGCCGCGAACATTCACCGTAGGATGGCGCGAGTTTCATTGAGATTGCGACCCGCCATCGATATGACCAGTTGACTTGGTCTTGCTCTGTTCGTTTCGTTTCAGCTGTCTCCCTGCGTTGAGCTCGAGCCCAGCTGATGACGGCTGTGAGGCCAGAAACTGGTCGTGGGAGGTACTTGTCTCGGCATGGTGACGGCGACTGATTTGAGACGACTAGAGGTACGTGGTAGTACGGATGAAAAATTTCTGTTTTTCAAATATCTCTCTCCACGGCCCCACTACGCTATCTTTTGAGCAAACCTTATACCTACATCCAAGGTTGTGGGAAGAATGTGTCGCGTAGTTTTTGACTGCCGCGAAGATTCACCGTAGGATGGCGCGAGTTTCATTGAGATTGCGACCCGCCATCGATATGACCAGTTGACTTGGTCTTGCTCTGTTCGTTTCGTTTCAGCTGGCTCCCTGCGTTGAGCTCGAGCCCAGCTGATGACGGCTGTGAGGCCAGAAACCGGTCCTGGGAGGTACTTGTCTCGGCATGGTGACGGCGACTGATTTGAGACGAGCAGAGGTACGTGGTAGTACGGATGAAAAATTTCTGTTTTTCAAATATCTCTCTCCACGGCCCCACTACGCTATCTTTTGAGCAAACCTTATACTTACATCCAAGGTTGTGGGAAGAATGTGTCGCGTAGTTTTTGACTGCCGCGAACATTCACCGTAGGATGGCGCGAGTTTCATTGAGATTGCGACCCGCCATCGATATGACCAGTTGACTTGGTCTTGCTCTGTTCGTTTCGTTTCAGCTGTCTCCCTGCGTTGAGCTCGAGCCCAGCTGATGACGGCTGTGAGGCCAGAAACCGGTCCTGGGAGGTACTTGTCTCGGCATGGTGACGGCGACTGATTTGAGACGACCAGAGGTACGTGGTAGTACGGATGAAAAATTTCTGTTTTTCAAATATCTCCTTCCACGGCCCCACTACGCTATCTTTTGAGCATATATATATATATATATATATATATATATATATATATATATATATATATATATATATATATATATAATATATATATATATTATATATAATATATATATATATATATATATATATATATATATATATATATATATATATATATATATATATATATATATATATATATATAGAAATAAAGTAGCCTGCTCGATCTCCAGATATAACGTCTTTAGATTTATTTTTTATACATTAAGTTATACGTTACGTACTTAAGATATACGTTACGGACCCGGAACGACTTCATCTATTAACGATCGGCTTCATTTCATAGCTTGAACATTCCTGGACCTAACGAAACCTACTTTGCCACGATCGGTTGGCATTTGTTGATTATATGACGTCTTGTTTACAAGGCAAAAAAGTTTGATGTACAAATAAAATTATGGAACTAAGAGCTGGTGTGAAATTTTACGCAAACTCACACTCCGGTTGACGCAGCAAGTGACGGCGATGATTGCTTACTGTCGTTAAAGGATTTCAAACGTGATGGGAGACCAATTTCGGCTCGCACTCCCGAAAGAATCCAAAAATTTTGCGATTTTGTACCAAATGCCAGGAATGCTTCACTAAAAATTATGGAAGAGCTATTGTATATCGACAAAGAAACGATTCAACTCATTATTCACAAGTATTTGGGTAATGATAATGCCTTAAGTCACATATCGTTAATTGTGCGTTAATTATTGCCCCGAAACCAAGTCTGTGTGATCAAGGACCCATCGTATTTAACAGATTTAGCCCATTGTGACTTCTCCTTGTTTCCAAAGTTGAAAGGGTGTTTTTTTTTTGTAGACATTCAAACCATCCAAACGGCTTTAACGCGTGCCTTGGAGTCTATTCCACAAAACGTGCTGGAGCACGCATTTGAAATATTATTGAATCGATGTAACTAATGTATCGAAGGGAGAGAACAATACTTCGAATAATATTTCATAAAAAATACCAGATATTTCATTTTAATCACATTTTCTCAAACCAGTAACTGATATTTAATGGACGCACTGTGTATGTATGCCAACTTTCAATTCAAAAGTTAAAAAGGGGCGAAGTGATTTGAGACGGGCAGTGTATGTCTGCTTCTATTTTACTGATCGATGGAAATAAATATCTGTGTCGTTATCTGGTGATTTCGGTATCAGTCTTTCGTTTGTTTCGCTTTGTTACTTGTGTGTTTCTTTTTAATTTTATTTCTATCGTTTAGTTTTACGACACGATTACAGTAGTTAGTAGTTTCCCTTCTCGCTGAAACGAGGCCATCGCACGACAAGATTGGCCATCTAACCGACTGCGACAAAAACACAATCGAATATAAAGTATTGAATTATAAAGAGCGTTCGAAAATTTTATGTAACTCTTTCAAATTAAGGCAATGGATCGAGCTTTAAGGTTTTCCGTGAAGATACCGGAACATTCAACAGGAATATTTTTTAATTTGTGTTATTAAGAAATAATAAAAGTAAAGTTCGTTTCAAGATATTTCGTTATACTTGGGCAAAATGTTAATTAGCCCAATAAATCTCAATAAAAATATTCCTAATTGATAGTCCTAAAGTAAAACTGGTGGTTTAACTTCTGAATAATTTTGGGAACATAAAATATTGATAAATTATGATTAAATTATTATTATGTATGACTAAAATTGTTTATTTAACTGAGGTAGCCGATACTTAATGGAAATTAATTTTAAATAAAAAACCAAGATTAATATCTAAATTTCCACTATATTTAAAACTTGTACTTATGACAATTGTTTCGACATACAGTGTCTTTTTCAGATACACAATAAATTAAACTAAAAGTAAGAAAAGCAGTTACTACCTAAACTAATCTAATAAAACCATAAATGACCAACCATGAATTCTTGACTTTATTGACAGGATATATTAAATTAATGGTATTATTATAACATTTTTTATTAATTATTTTATTTATAATGTTTGGGTCATAACCATTATTCACTGCGATCTGTTTGATGACATTTTGAAATTATCAAAATATGTTATAAAATAAATATAAAAATAAATATAAAAATATATATAAATTATTATTTGATGACATTTTGAAATTATCAAAATGTTGCATAACGAAAATAAATCTAAAAAACTAAATCTTTTAGAGAGCCTAGAAATTAATAAAAGAAAAAATTTGGGTATTTTACGTAATGATCAGGTAGACTTGAATGGTTCACCCTTGTTAAACTTATATTACTCTATACATTGAGACGCGGGACTCCCACTATCATCATTTATGGTTTTATTAGATTAGTTTAGGTAGTAACTGCGTTTCTTACTGTTAGTTAAATTTAGTGTGTATTTGAAAAAGACACTGTGTGTCGAAACAATTGTCATACGTACAAGTTTTAAATATAGTGGAAATTTAGATATTAATCTTGGTTTTTTATTTAAAACATTGTTTATTGGTTTGTGTATTTTGAATTTATTAGTACAATAAAAATTAATAAATAAATAAATAAATGTGTCCATTAGTACAATAAAAATTATAACTTAAATTTAATTATACATTTAATTCGATTTCGCTCTCACTGTCACTGTAATAAAAAGTTGTTCTACATTATTAGTAAATGATACATAGTAATCTTCTATTTTAATAGCATGGTTAATCGAATTTATCCAACTTTTTTTGGAAATACTATTTACATCCTTCCTAATTAATGTTACAGTACTTGCACTTACAGTCTGAGAAATGTTTTCTGCTCCAACATTGGATTTTATATGATGCTACATATACCCAATTGGATTAAAAATACAGTAACCCGGGGAAAGGCGTAAAACCGTATGTCCGATATCGGAAGTGATGATATCATATACATTTCTTTTTAATAAGTTTATTTATTATTTCTAGATCACATTTTTATATGTATTTTCGAAGTATATATCGTTGTTTAACATATGATAACTGGCATTGTCCATTACAATTGCGCTTTCCTTAGGCACATTGGGCAAAAGGCTATTTATAAACCAATCTTCAAAAAGTTTTCTTGTAGCGTCATCATGGTAGTCCAAAGATGATTGTTTAATATTTTTGGAGGACAACCGTAAACAATTTGGAACCCATCCATCCTCAGAACCAGCATGTAAAATTGTAATTATTTTTCCCTTGTTCGCTGGGGCTTTGGTTTGGCATTTTCTTTACATATCTACCCATCTTTTTGCTGGCGTCTCATGTGTATCGAACCATGTTTCATCAATGTAGATAATGAAACGACTTTCTAATCTGTATTTTTTATAGAGTTTAAGCAATCGTTGTGATTCCATTAATATTTGTCTTTTATTAATGGCGCGATATGCAAAACCCATTAGAGATAATATTCTCGGGAAGCTAGTTCTGCTGCAAAGAATGGCGGTTTCATTTCTTAATCGCTGTTGCAATGAATGCAATGAAAGCACAGTTTGCTCTCCATACATAGCATAAATTTTGCTTCCAGTTAGGTCTTTAATTAAGTCTTTCTCGTTTTCGTCAACACGTTTATTTTTACCAGAATCCCTACGGACTTTTTTGACTTTAATCGGCTTCACCACAAAATCTTTAACTGTAGACAACGGAGTCTTCGTTAATGAAGACGTTTCTAATGAGGCATCATTTACATTAAGCTCCGTATGCAATAAAGAAACATACACATTTTTAACAATTTGCTTAGCATCTGCCGATAAATGTTTACTTTTAAAATTAACACTACCGAAGGCACAATGACCATTATCTTGCCAAAAACGCCAATCTTAGTATTATCTTTTTACCTGTTATTTTATTAAGCCCGGCCCTGTTTAAGTTTCTTGCAACTTTGCCGGGTTTCGTTACGGCAGGAGTTGTTAAAAGTTTATCACACCTAATCGGTCAACGATATAGTTAGTTTATACGTTCTAGTTATACACTGTTCTGAACATATAGACCGTTGTTTTGAATGACCTTAATCCATTTTTCTCTGCTCCTCTTCAGTACACAAGACTTTTCATTTATCAGTTTTTGTAGTTGTGTTATTTAAATTTTGTTAAGCATTAAAAATGACGGAACGCTGTCAACAAATTTTCTTTTATTGTTTCTAAATAAGCAAAAATAATTAGAGACTGGAGAAATTCTTGAAATTGATCACTCAACGATGTTAAGACGATTACATCAACTTAAAATGGTTTGCAAGACCGATACATCGGTGAGTTAACGAAGAGAAAGCGAATGCCAAGATATACAAAGCAAATACAAAAAAACACAATATTTAATTTAAAAAGTATTTGAATACTCTCCTTTAATCGCACTTTATATTAAATTCAATCTTTCAATGGATATAGTTTATTTTTGTGCATTACTGCAACATAAAACCCAATAACATTATCCTGCAACGTAAGCCCCGGTAACCACGAGGGAAAAAGAACGATAGTTAAACTATGTGGGATGTTGTTTGTTAGTTGTTTTTGACATTGAATGCAAAAGCTCGGAGAAAAACAAAAACGGACGTAACAAAATTGATATCCGTTAATTTAACGATGTTCAAGCAGAAAAGTTAGATTGATTTATTGTTTGCCAGTTTTAGCGGGACAATGGTCCTGAAAATAATGCTATTTTTCACTTTCGAGCGTTAATTGTTTCATGGATCAGTTTTACATCAATCAATTTTGGATCAATCTGGATAAACCAGGACATAAATAGAAAATAATTCAAGCATAGAGTGCGGCATAGAAATTTCCCACGCGTTTCTTAGATAAAAGTAATACGACCACCTTCATTCTATTTATAGCATCACAACCTTTAAATCTAAAACTACAGGAAAGAACAATTCTTCTATTGGAACCTTTGGTGTGAAACACTAAACTTGAAGAGATTTACCACTAAACACCAAAACACTTTTTTGAACTGCTCGACGCACGTTTCGCTAACCATGTTAGCATAATCAGGAGATGATTTAATCTAATTCTAAAACTAAACTATGTACTATTTATATGAAAACCCTACCTAACGAAGCGTGTAAAAATCATGAACCGTGAAGTTTACAAAGCCTTACATTAATAACTAAACTAAACATTGAAACTAAAAAATTGAACTAACCTTACACTAATAATTGACTGAACGGGAAAGGCACTGATAGAGCAGTAATCGAAGGTATGTTGGGCAAACAAAAAGATCCATATTGACAATATATAAAGAACATATTGCTCACATTAGATATGGGAGAAATGAAAAATCTTGTGTTGCCCAACATGCAATCGAACACGACCACACTATAGATATTAGTAATTTAAGACTAATTAAAAGTGTTAATAATAATAGGGCTTTGGATGCATATGAACGATTCATTAGGTAGAGTTTTTCATATAAATAGTACATAGTTTAGTTTTAGAATTAGATAAAATCACCTCCTGATGATGCTAACATGGTTAGCGAAACGTGCGTCGAGCAGTTAAAAAAAAATTATTTGATATTTAGTGGTAAATCTCTTCAAGTTTAGCTGGACTTTATCAAATGTCTTAGAAACGTCGTGTTAGATCAATGAAATGTACATCGGCAAAGTAACTAAATTCTATTGCTTTTTTCCTTTATTTGTCTTATTATGGATAAATTCTGTTCCTTGGATGAAACAAACTACATCGTAGACGCCGTTTGAGTCCATCGAGGTCATTCAAAAAAGTTCGATGGTCGTTTTGAAGGATATGCCAGAAACCGAGTGTAAAAACTATTTTGGAGACTGCAAAAAACGCTGGAATAAAAGAGGATTACTTTGAAGGGCACAAAGTAAATTGGTATGAATAAATAAATACTTATTGATGATAGTAATGTTGTTAATATTGTTTAGCCTCTTTTCTCTGGTAAATAAAAGGAAATGAAATATCCGGAAGAATAACTTTTAAACATATCGTGATCAAAAAAAATGTGAGCGATACAATTTCGCACGGTCGTTGTATTTTCCATTTGGTTCGCTCCCTGACCGCAATCGCAAACCGGAAAAACTTGGAAAATTCATGGTTACTTTACGACGCAAAACGATGAGGAAAACCTCAGTTAGATTGTCGCTTTCTTAAATGAATGTCGAATCCGACAATCGGAAATAAGATTTAAGATTTTTCCCCAAGGTTATTTTTGATATTTCGAATCAAGTCTACCGAATATATACAGTTCAGTTTTCCTATACGAGGTGTCGTAATAAACTCGACCAATATGACAGCACTCTTGCTTTCCCTTTAGAGAAGGAGACAATGCAACATCTACTGCGTCCTCTGCTGATGGTCAGAACGATCACGGACGAGTTAAATTTGACTTGCACAACCGTTCATAAGATTTTCAGCAATGAATTGCTAGAAAATGGTACCAAAAACCTTTCGTAAGATCAAAAAAGAAACACGTCTTCACTTTTTATGTGTTATTACTGATAACGAGTTTTGGATTTTTTAACACGATCCGGAAATGGAGCGCCAGAGCCAGAAATGACATGTACCTCAATACCAAGAGTTACTACCAAGAGTTCAAGTACTTGAAAGTTTTAACAAGTTTCCGGCAAGTAAAAATATCACTGTGGCTTTGCAGGCCCCTTATTCACCAAACTTGAGTTGTAATTTTTTCTTTTTCCAATATTAAAAATGTTCTTCAAACGACGCTATTTTGGCACAGTGGAGAACAATATAAAAACAGTATCTTTATTTATACACCTCGTATTTCGATATAATGACAAAACGCTGTTCTTTCATACAAACTTCCCATATATTCTAATCTGAAGAATCATATGTTGTAATTATCAATGTTTCTAAGGAGTTACCAACAACAGAACAAAAAAAAATAGTACGACACTAAAAATAGTACTACTAAATCAATCACTTCACTCAAAGAGGTTCACCACAAAAGACAAAATCGATATTTTATTCTTCTCGCCGCGCGTTTCACTTACTATGTTAGCATCATCCGAAGATGAATCAGTATATTACAGATTCAATCATCTCCTTGGTGATTAGTGATAAATCTCATTGAGTTTAATATTTCACACAAAAGGTTCCAATAGAAGAATTGACCAAATCAACCGCCTTGGTTTTGACGTTGCACCAAACGCCTCTCTCTTGAAGGCACGAAAGTTAGCTGTAAGAGGGAAACAAATAAACAAATTAGGAAGCTGTACAAAGGCACAAACAGAATGGGATTCATACAAGCGCAAAGAACTCGATGAAGGGGACATATGTTGAGAATGCCAAGGAAAAGGAGTTAGAAAAGCGTATTATATTGGAACATGGAAGGAAAAAAGAGAAAAGGACTGTCAAAGGACAGACAATTGTGTGAAGCATAAACGGAATTGATCATCAATATTTTCTTTTTTTTGTTCACCAGTATACAGGAAATAGGAGAAATAACTTTCATAAATTTAACCAACGATTAAAAGCACGTGCGACACAACGTGCGCGTATGACTTCATAATGTTAGGAAACAATAAAAGGAACGCCAGTATTGGGTCGGTTCGGAAGAATTCGGAAGTTATACGAATATGGAAGGTATTCCGAAAAGACGTTCGGAAAGAATCGGATGCCCGGGCAAATAACACAATTTATCGATCTTAGTCATTGTTCTACTGGTTTAACTTATATCTTTGACTGTATATATTGGTTTGCTAGGGATTTGAAAATATACTTGCTTTTAGTTGTAATTTAGGCTTTCGCTACTCTTTTCGACGTTATACTCATATATCTTTAAGTAAGTTCAGAATGAAAAATTGAAATTAGATTAGGATTCCTTTGTTGTTGCATTCGTTTTTATAACTTTTATTTATATTACACTGGGGAACAGTAATTTTGTTGACTTGGATCTGTGACTTGTTTTTGACTAATTTTTCATCTCTGAATTCAAAAATATTCACAGTTTTTCTCTATCACGTCACGTTCTTAAGCTACAGCATACCTTATTTTACCTTAAAAATGTACATACGAAAGGAAATAAGGTGAGATCTGACCAAATAGATTAGAATATTTTATTCATACAGAGGTTAACATATTATTAAAAGTTAAATTGTGTTTATACAAAAAATAAATAAAAGATATTATGGTAAAAATTTCTTTTTATAGCTTTTCCTGGAGTGTTCAGTTTGTGGACATTCTCGCTTGATTCTCCAGCAGTAGTCAGCCATCATACTGACATCCCATCTACCTTGATACCGCGCTTCTATAATCTTTAGATCTTGGTGGAATCGCTCGCCTTGTTCATCACTAACAGCACCAAGATTTTCTGGGAAGTTAGCAAGATGACTATGTAAGAAATGCAGCTTGATGCTCATGTTGCAACCAAGCTATTTAAAGCTCTCCAAGAGTTGTTGAACAATTTCGATGTAATTCGGGGCTCGTGTATTTCCAAGAAAATCTTTAACAGTATTTTTAAAGAATTAATTCAAGTTCGGTCATTGTTTAGTGAAATTTTCATCTTTAACGAGTTTCCGAATCTGTGGGCCATCAAACACACCAGCCTTTATTTTTTCATATGAGAAGCTAGGGAATGCCGAAATGATATACTTACAGCAGTCTCCTTCAATTGACAAAGCCTTAACAAATTGCTTCATAAGACTTAGTTTTATATGCAAAGGCGGAAATACAATGGTTTTTCTGTCGATAAGTCATTGATTTAAAATGTTTGGATCACCAGGTCTTAGGTCAGATCTTGGCGGCTAGTTCGCTTGCACCCAATGCTTCTCACGAGCTCTGCTGTCCCACATGCACAAAAAACAGGGATACTTGGTATACCCGCGTTTCTGGCCAAGAAGGAAACAGACCATTTTAAGGTCAACACAGATGTTGATCGCAGATACGCAGATCTCATGCGTAAATGACCGAACTAGTTTTGGATGACACAACGTCACTCACGTCCCCACTCCTAGGTCAAAGAAGGTTCGCCGGTAGGAGAACAGTAGTGATTTTTGTGATTCGCCAAGCTTAGTCGGATGCGCAACAACTGTAGAGAAAAAACTTGACGTGATAGAAAAAAAAACTAAATAAAGTTTTGGAATTAGCATGTCAATTTACGTATAAAACTTTACTAACTTAAAAAAAAACTAACTTTAAAACTTACGTATTGCAAACTTCATTAAAAACAATCAAACTATTATAAAAATAATGTTTTTATTCTAAACAAATTATTAATGTAGTTTCCATATTATAATCTACTGTAATATATTATACCTATTATCCTAGTTGGGGAAAGTTTTATTATGTATATTTAACACAGTAATTTTTAGGGATTTTAACAGTATGTATGTGTTTTGATTTTCTAATTATGATTTGTTACTGTTTTTCTATTGAATTTATATTGATTGATATTGTATTTATATTTTTGAAAACCAATATTTACCTTCTATGTATGTTCTTTATAAATATGTCAATACATACGACATGTTTTTTGGTAATGTGTTAAATGAACTTGATATAATTTAAAATTACAAAAGGGTGATAAGAAAAATAACTAAAATTAGAAGATGTAAAAAATCCTGATATTAAGTTTGCGAAGAACACTGTGTACTTTCATAGCAATGAAATGGAATGGAATGGACAAGAAGGAATATGAAGTAACCATCCCTTTATACAAAGAAATTGACCCGAATAAAAGCAAAAGCTTTAATAAGAAAAGGTGCATTGAAATTGTATTAGCCAAAGCTAACCAGGAAGAACCTTATTGACCTAACTTAACGTCAGATAAAAAGAAGCATCATTGATTGAAATATGACTTCAATACATACGACATGTTGCAAGCAATAAACTTCAAATAACTCTAAATTATTAGATACTGTCTTTTAAACTTACTGCTATTAGTCAGTCTTTACACTAAACCTCAATAATTTTGACAGTATATACACAGGTGAAAGCCGTTGACAGTACTTACGTAAAAACACTTTAACATAATGACGTCACAAACATGACAGCCAATCGTGACGCTTTAGTAATCACGTGATTATATTTTAAAAATTTTAATTTATTTAAAAGTGTTATCGCATCGATTATCAATATTATTTATGATAAAGTTTTAAAATAAAGTCGATAATTAAAAAAATCGATAATTATTTTGTATTGAAAAATCCAATTGGTGGAAATCAAAATAAAATAAGGTTTTTCGCCGAAATGGTTGCATTTTGGATACCTGTTTTATGCTTTTAATCAAAATATTGTAAATGATCGGGTAAATTTACGAAAGTTATTTCCCTCACACCCAGTATAGCCTCATCACGCTGAATTTGTATAACATTAAAATAAAAAATACGGTATTCTAAACAAATCGATTACCATTCAGGGGGAACAGAATATTTGCAATTACGTTTCTTTGATTTTCCGAATTACCATACTCGATGCTTGAAAAATTGTTGCACGAAAGATATAAAAAGCCTCTTTTTCGGGTCATTACTTGTAAAAATTGCCTCATTAAAATTGTCAAACAAAAAAATCAATCCCACTCTCGCGATTGCGTATCGTTAAATTAACGGATATCATTTTTTTTATCGTCCACCCACTCCACACTTATGGAACTCGTCGATAACTTTTCAATCACTTTCATTTCTCCCCAGTTTTTTTTCCGGGCGTTTGAATTCGATGTCAAAAACAACCAACAAACACCGCCCTGCACGATTTCACCGACAATTCTTTCCCTTTGTTGTGATTTCGGTTGCAGGATAGCGTTATAATTTTTTGTGGAAGTTTTGGACCAAAAACCCCGCGTATTTGGATACAAGCGAATTTACTGTAACACCCATGTCAAAGCCAATTATTTCTGCGACAAAACGTCCACAGAATAGAAACGTAATCTCAAAACTGAATCTCTTTAATCGTATTATTTGATTTTAAAAGTTTGATACTTTGAAATATCCCGAGTTAAAGGTACTTCAAGGTGAGTAGAAATGTATACCTTAAAACTGTCCAATTTAAGAATAGTGCGTCTAGAAATCAATTGATTCCAGAGCTCGGTTAATCTCTGCAAGCATAGTTCCTAATTTACAAGACCCTTCTCACCAAAGTATTTAAGATAGATCACTTGTCAATTCTTTGGAATATCCCGAGTAAAAAGTACGTTAAAATGAGTGGAAATTTGTGCCTTGAAACTGACTCTCTTTAATCGTATTATTTATTTTTAAAAGTTTGACATTTTGAAATATCCCGAGTAAAAAGTACTTTAAGGGGAGTAGAAAGGTGTGCCTTGAAACTGACTCTCTTTAATCGTATTATTTATTTTTAAAAGTTTGATACTTGGAAATATCCCGAATAAAAGGTACTTCAAAGTGAGTGGAAATGTATACCTTAAAACTGTCCAATTTAAGAATAGTGCGTCTAGAAATCAATTGATTCCAGAGCTCGGTTAATCTCTGCAAGCATAGTTCCTAATTTACAAGAACCTTCTCACCAAAGTATTTAAGATAGATCACTTGTCAATTCTTCGGAATATCCCAAGTAAAAAGTACTTTAAAATGAGTGGAAATTTGTGCCTTGAAACTGACTCTCTTTAATCGTATTATTTATTTTTAAAAGTTTGACATTTTGAAATATCCCGAGTAAAAAGTACTTTAAGGGGAATAGAAAAGTGTGCCTTGAAACTGACTCTCTTTAATCGTATTATTTATTTTTAAAAGTTTGACATTTTGAAATATCCCGAGTAAAAAGTACTTTAAGGGGAATAGAAAAGTGTGCCTTGAAACTGACTCTTGTCATCAGAAAAACTGACCTTGATCACTTGTCAATTCTTTGGAATATCCCGAGTAAAAAGTACTTTAAAATGAGTGGAAATTTGTGCCTTGAAACTGACTCTCTTTAATCGTATTATTTATTTTTAAAAGTTTGATACTTTGAAATATCCCGAGTTAAGGGTACTTCAAGGTGAGTAGAAATGTATACTTTAAAACTGTCCAATTTAAGAAGAGTGCGTTCTAGAAATCAATTAATTCCAGAGCTCGGTTAATCTCTGTAAGCATAGTTCCTAATTTACAAGAATCTTCTCATCAAAGAATTTAAGATAGATCACTTGTCAATTTTTTGGAATATCCCCAGTAAAAAGTACTTTAAAATGAGTGGAAATTTGTGCCTTGAAACTGACTCTCTTTAATCGTATTATTTATTTTTAAAAGTTTGACATTTTGAAATATCCCGAATAAAAAGCACTTCAAGGGGAATAGAAATTTGTGCCTTGAAACTGACTCTCTTTAATCGTATTATTTATTTTTAAAAGTTTGATACTTTGAACTATCCCGAGTAAAAAGTACTTCAAGGGGAGTGGAAATGTGTGCCTTAAAACTGTCCAATTTAAGAATAGTGCGTCTAGAAATCAATTAATTCTAGAGCTCGGACAATTCTTCGGAATATCCCGAGTAAAAAGTACTTTAAAATGAGTGGAAATTTGTGCCTTGAAACTGAATCTCTTTAATCGTATTATTATTTTTAAGGACTTTCAAATATTTCGAGTAAAAATCAATTGATTCCAACGCTCAGTTAATCTGTGTATGCACAGTTCCTACTTTAAAAGAACCTTCTCACCAAAGTATTTAGGACAGATCACTTGTTAATACTTAGGCATGTCTCGAGTAAGAAATACTTCAAGATGACAGGGAATTTGTGCCTTGAAACTTTCCAATTCAAGGGTAGGTTAGGTCTCGGTATGCATAGTTCATAATTCTTTCTGAACGAAATATTTAAGATAGATGACTTGTGGATACTTTTGTATAACCTGAGTAAAAATACTTCAAGATGAGAGAAAATTTGTGCCTTGAAACTGTCCAATAATCCAAACTCCCATTCCAAACTCCGAAATTGTTCTAAGTTCGACCTCTGTAGTGAACAAGAGTAGTGAACTACAAGTTTAAACTGGGTAGTGAACAAGAGCACTGAACACTTTCATTTAAACCCCCCCCCCCCCCCCCCACTCACAGGATTATTGCCAGGTTTTTGCGTTCAGTGTCAGAAACAACCAACAAATAACGTCCAACACGATTTGGCCGACGATTTTTTTAGTTCATGACGGTTTCCGTTGCAAGATAACGTTATGTTTTGTTTGTGGAAGCTTTGTATTAAAAACTTCATTTATTTAGATACAAGCGAATTTATCGAAACACCCATGTCGACAAAACGTCCACAAAATGGAAACGGAAGTTCAAAACTGATTCTCTTTAATCATATTATTTATTTTTAAAAGTTTGAAGGGAGATGAACGTACGTTCCGGTAAGATACAAGTTCCTCAATCTTGTAAGTTTGTTCCTCGACAACGAACATGTTACAGAACTAGTTGTAGCAAAGTTTAACATAACTTTCATACACGTTAATACATAGGTTACCACAAAAGTTCCTTCCGTCGGGCAGTTTTGATGTTTTAAACGCCATCATCACCATCACCAGAGAGAAATTTTACAGATCAAAAAACGTCCAGGAATTTCGCTAGCATAACGATTAAAAATCAATTTAGAATATTAGGGTTGCTGTTTATATGTCCGGAATTGGCAATAATGGTGTGTGCAATAATAATGTGTTTCTACGACTTTCGACGTGGATTATCTCAACAACAGTGCATCGATCAACTCGCTTCAACTTTTGGCGTTGAAGCACCATCTAAAACCAGTGACTATCACTGATTTAGTTAATTCAATCGTAGCCGTCCACGAGTCAATCCGTCGTTCGCTCTCGGAATTTAAAGGTCATCTAAAATCGGTTGTTGTACCAGAATATATCAACACTATGCGCGAACAAAGCAAGATTGTCATGTGACATACCGAGAGATTAAGGTATCCTTGGGCATTAGTATGAAAAGCATACACAAGATTTTACATGAACATTTAGCCGTGACAAAGATTTGGGCGCGTTGAAAAAAAGGCCTGTGTCGATTGGTGTAAAGAAATGTTTAAAATATACAATCGTGATGCGTCAAAAGCCGTATATAACATCTACAGAGGTGACAAATCTTAAATATATGCGCATAAGCCGGAAAGTAAACTGCAGTCGACTATATGGGTCTTTCAAAATGAGCCAAACCCAAAGCTGTTCGCACAATAAGCAATTCGAATCAAATGGTCTTGACTTTTTGGGATATATGGCTCATGTGGCTACATTGCCACTAGAGTATGGTAGAAGGGTCAATTCTGAATGGTACACAACCATTTGTTTGCCAGAAGTCTTTGAAGAAACAAGAAAAACAACCTGCGACGCAGGATCGTTCTTTACGTTCAATATTTGACCGGTCAAAACATTGAATTGTGGGGTCATCCGCCGTACAGTTCTGATTTGGCATTCAATGATTTCTTTTTGTTCCCGCCCGGGAAGAATAAACTACGTAGTCAACGATTTTCGACACCAGAAGAAACGAATGATGCGTTCAGAATCCATGTTTTGGAGATACCTCAATCGAAACGGAAAAAGTACTGCGAAAATTGATTCAAACGTATGGAAAAGTGTACCGATCATCGCGGAAAATATTTTGAAAACATTAAAACCATTTTCAATGATAGATATTTATTTTTATTTATTATTCCGGATACATAAATAGCAACCCTCGTAAACCTCTTTATTTTTTTCAAGCGTTGCTTTTCAGTCAATCAAAAATCTGGTTTGATGGGGCAATACGTTGGGGACCTAATATATAGCAGAAATCTCTGTATATAACTCGAAATGAAAGCAATGTTAGTTTTTTTTTAAGACCAAGTGTGTACGTGCGTGAACTTTCCATAAATTGGAACGGTGTCCACTTATTTGAGCCCTATTACATGAAGGGCTAACATTCTAACGGGGTCTACTTGTTTCGGTATTTTGGACCACAATTAACCCTTTTTTGTACATTCACTCTAGAACACGACAAGCTAAAAACAGGAAAGAAAATAATATCCTTCGATACGGAGTAAAAAAACTGGCCTTAAATTAATAGACTCCTCTACACAATTTATATATATTTTCAACTCCTACAGAAACGTCAGACGCCACATATAACTTCCCTCCTACTTTTCCTTCAGTTTTCATCCCACCGCATAACACAAAAGAAGATTATTTCAAAAGGGCTTTGACGCAGAATATAGTCAAAGAGCCGTTTGTCAAATATAATAAACCACAAGAGAACTATAAACAATAATTAAGTGGGTGTCACTGTTTTAAAGCTGGTTAAATATAGAAAGCAGTGTGTCTCATCCTCTTTTAAAATTGTTTTTGATCTCATTGGAATTCTCGCTAAACATTGTTAAACCAGGGTGAATTATGGGAAACCACAAGCTGGAATTGTTATCTGTATATTTATATCGAACAGAAAATGAACAGATATTATCACCAATTTGGAAAATTGCGATTTATATAAGAAAATATATCGAGGGAAAGGGTATGAATGACGGAGCTTTAGAGATGAAAGGAGCATATTTCATAAAAAAGATTGCAAGATATTGAAGGGTTGTATATGTTCATTGTTCTGCTCAGAATCTTAATTTAGTAATCAATGTAGTATTGCAGTCTATATATGTGTTTTCGACAGATTTCGAGTATTTACCGATGGGACATATTGATCTCTTTAACAGGTGAATCTGAGGTAATACTGAAAAAACTTAATCTCACAAGGTTGGGTATTTCGTCATGACACAATTTTAGCAATCAAGTTAAGATACCTTGATGTTATGAAAGCCCTGATAGAAATTTCTTTAAAGAGCAAAAAAATGGATGAGGTACGAAAGGCAAAGTGTTTCACAAAACTTCTGGATAGCTACCAGTTTGTATTTGTAACTGTTCTATTATCTAAAATTTTCACACACATTAATGTTGCTTCAAAAGAGCAACAGCAGTTCTCCAAAACATTGTTTCTAAATTGAATACGCTAAGAGAGTACTTTTTCAAAGTAAACGAAGAAGCTGCAGCGATTGCTGCAAAATGGAATATAGAAGCAATGTTTCCGGTTAGTAGACAGTCAAAGGTTAAAAGACAATTTGGCGAGTTAGCAGAAGATTACAGGCTTTGTGATGGTGAACAAGTTCAAAGTTAAAATACTTTTTCCTCTCTTGAATACTGTAAAGGGTCAAATTAGTCAACATTTTTCATCTCTTCAAAATTTAACGAAAAATATTTCAGTTTTATTTCCTCAAAAAATACTTGGTTTATCAGAAGGGGATATTGTGTCAAGAGCTAAATGACTGCAAACCAAATACAAAGCTGATATTAACCCCACTCTACATTTAGAACTGGTTTCACTTCGGATGAGCCTACAATTTGAAATAGCACAGTTAAGTTCAACTTATGATATTTTCAATATTCTATATACAAAGCTGGGCACGTAGTCTTAGGTTAGTTTATTGCAAAGTTTATTTTGAGCAAAATTTGTCTTTACCAGTTTGTGCCTTATTTTCTTTTTGGAAATATTTTATTTATATTGATGTACATCTCTTCAAGCATTGCAAAACCCACATTATTATACATATTTACTGTGAGTACTCTTGAAAAACTGTCTTTTTTTCCATGAGAGGCCCTTGCCGTTTTTTTGCGGGGAACGTAAAATGTATAGATTCGCTCATGTGTATATATATATATATATATATATATATATATATATATATATATATATATATATATATATATATATATATATATATACTGCTGAACTTTTGAAATCCGCTGGTCCAGGTACAATCAAGGAAATAACCAAAATTCTACAAGAAGTTTGGCGAACCGAACGGATTCCGGAAGATTGAAAAGATGCTCTAATCCATCCACTACACAAGAAAGGAGACAGAACGGATGTAAATAACTACAGAGGGATATCTCTTCTCCCAGTTTGTTACAAGATTCTATCTCAATGTCTACTAGACAGAGCACAGGAACAGATAGAATCTAAAATTGATGAATATCAGGCAGGTTTTCGACCAGGCAGATCCTGCCCTGAACAGATCCTGAATCTAAAGTTGATCCTAAGACATCAAAAACTGTACAATAAAAATCTCGTCTGTACATTTGTGAATATCAAAAAAGCATATGATTCTATTGACCGCGAATCTTTATTCCAAATCTTGAATGAACAAGGACTAGATCTGAAAACGCTAGCAATTATTAAAGCCACACTAACACAAGGTCAAAAGTTAAATTCATGGGTGACATCTCAGAGCCCTTCGGAAATAAAACTGAAGTGAGACAAGGAGATGTACTCTCGCCACTCTTATTTAATATAATTATTAAATAAGAGTGTAATTATTAATTATAATACATGACCTACGACAGACTAAGAACACCATTTCTAAAAACAAAATATGATAACATCAGAGTCTCTCAATTCAAATATTTGGGTGAAATAATCATGGAAAGCGAGTTAGAAAAGGCGGCAAACAAGGGTAGATGTCAAAAAATGGAAACTACATTGAGACGTACACAAAATATTTACAATAAAAAATGCATATCTAAAAACACAGTTATTAAACCAGAATATCTATATGGGGCAGAAAACCTGGGCTTTAAACCTCCAAACCCCCCCCCCCCCCCCCCCATCCTTGGCTACGTGGCCCGTGGCTATATATATAGATATATATATATATATATATATATATATATATATATATATATATATATATATATATATATATATATATATATATATGTAAAGAATTATATAATTTATTTTCGTATTTGTTCGCCGTAATATCCACGAAATTATATTCGAAAACTTAACGACAGTCGACCGACTGCCGCAATTGAATTTGACTTTTCCATCGTCCGTTCCACGCAATTCGAATATTAAAACTTCTCTTTCATAAAGAAAACGCGTCCGTCACGATCGAGGCGGAAATTTTTCTCGCGAAACGTCTTACGGACCGGTTTCTATTCAAAAACGAAATGGAACAAACGAGACCCCATATGAAAAAAGTTACGATCCGAATAGAAATTTACCAAATTTACTTTTTCATCTATTGTTAATACGATGATCTAGACCTTTATATGTGTTTATATATATATATATATATATATATATATATATATATATATATATATATATATATATATATATATGTATGTGTGTGTGTGTATGTATAAATGTACTCAGACCGATTTGTCACTATCCCCCGAAGATTACTTAGTTAGCGAAACACGCGTCTAGAAATTAAAAATAAGTGATGCGGTTAGTGTTAAATTATATTGAGTTCACTGTTTCACATTAAACCCTCTCGTTCTATTCGCTATAGACGCAAATGGAAATAGTGAAAGTTTTTCCTTAATGAAACTGAAATAATTAAAATAACATGTACACTTATTTTATTATGTTTCTCCTGGCTAAATGTCTTTTAAAAACATGATGACAAAACTAAGCAACGAAGAATTTAACATCATAGTTCATTATAAAATGTATTGTAGAATGTTCTTCAGTTTATTGGGAACGACTTTTTTTCAGACATCTAATTTTGTTCACATTTGATAGCTGCATTTTATTTTGAACATTCGACAAACTGAAGAACAGAAAAACTGAAAGACATTTGAGAAACATTAATTAAAAATAAGTGATGTGGTTAGTGCTAAATTATATTGACTTCACTGTTTCACATTAAAGGTTCTAATAGAAGATTATTAATGTAGAAATAAAATAGAGGATATTTTTTGACACGTGCTTTATTATTATTGTAGTGTTATTACACCGAACAGAACACAATTAGGTCAAGGTCGATAAAAAAATACCCTCGACGAGGACGAATAAAAAATGCCTCGGGTAAATTACACAAACAAAACGCTATAAGAATTAAAATTAATAATAAAAATTTTTCTCTTAGTTGTAAATCGAAACATTAAATGGCCCTTCTTTTTTTTCTTATCGTTTCATCTTTCCCACAGCATATATTAAAAATTTTGTTAAATTCGAGGGGCACGATTCACGAGATCCAACTAATTTTTGGGGTGATTTCCACGTCTTTACGACCGTGAGAGGATGAGGGTTTTTTTTCGGCCCGTTCATCTTTGGAGTCTCCATTATATTCCCCCATTACATTGGCAATACGTGAGGACCGTGGACCTCCCTCTCGTTCTATTTGCTATAGACGCAAATGGAAATAGTGAAAGTTTTTCCTTAATGAAACTGAAATAATTAAAATAACATGTACACTTATTTTATTATGTTTCTCCTGGCTAAATGTCTTTTAAAAACATGACGACAAAACTAAGCAACGAAGAATTTAATATCATAGTTCATTATAAAACGTATTGTAGAATGTTCTTCAGTTTATTGGGAACGACTTTTTTTCAGACATCTAATTTTGTTCACATTTGATAGCTGCATTTTATTTTGAACATTCGACAAACTGAAGAACAGAAAAACTGAAAGACATTTGAGAAACATTAATTAAAAATAAGTGATGTGGTTAGTGCTAAATTATATTGACTTCACTGTTTCACATTAAAGGTTCCAATAGAAGATTATTGATGTACAAATAAAATAGAGGATATTTTTTGACACGTGCTTTATTATTATTGTAGTGTTATTACACCGAACAGAACACAATTAGGTCAAGGTCGATAAAAAAATACCCTCGACGAGGACGACTAAAAAATGCCTCTGGTAAATTACACAAACGAAACGCTACAAGAATTAAAATTAATAATAAAATTTTTCTCTTGCTTGTAAGTCGAAACATTAAATGGCCCTTCTTTTTTTTCTTGTCGTTTCATATTTCGCACGGCATATATTAAAAATTTTGTTAAATTCGAGGGGCACGATTCGCGAGAACCGACTAAAATTGGGGATGATTTCCACGTCTTTACGACCGTGAGAGGATGAAGGTTTTTTTTCGGCCCGTTCGTCTTTGGAGTTTCCATTTATATTCCCGAAAATTACATTGGGAATACGTGAGGACCGTGGACCGCCCTCTCGTTCTATTCGCTATAGACGCAAGTGGTAATAGCGAAAGATTTTCCTTAATTAAACTGAGATAATTAAAATAACATGTACACTTATTTTATTATGTTTCTCCTGGCTAAATGTCTTCTAAAAACATGAGGACAAAACTAAGCAATGAAGAATTTATTATGATATTTCATTATAAAATGTATTGCAGAATTTTCTTCAGTTTATTGGGAACGACTGTTTTTCAGACATCTAATTTTCTTCACATTTGATAGCTGCATTTTATTTTGAACATTTGACAAACTGAAGAACAGAAAAACTGAAAATCATTTGAGAAACAGTAATTAAAAATAAGTGATGTGGTTTGTGCTAAATTATATTGACTTCACTGTTTCACATTAAAGGTTCCAATAGAAGATTATTAATGTAGAAATAAAATAGAGGATATTTTTTGACACGTGCTTTATTATTATTGTAGTGTTATTACACTGAACAGAACACAATTAGGTCAAGGTCGATAAAAAAATACCCTCGACGAGGACGAATAAAAAATGCCTCGGGTAAATTACACAAACAAAACGCTATAAGAATTAAAATTAATAATAAAAATTTTTCTCTTAGTTGTAAATCGAAACATTAAATGGCCCTTCTTTTTTTTCTTATCGTTTCATCTTTCCCACAGCATATATTAAAAATTTTGTTAAATTCGAGGGGCACGATTCACGAGATCCAACTAATTTTTGGGGTGATTTCCACGTCTTTACGACCGTGAGAGGATGAGGGTTTTTTTTCGGCCCGTTCATCTTTGGAGTCTCCATTATATTCCCCCAAATTACATTGGCAATACGTGAGGACCGTGGACCTCCCTCTCGTTCTAATCGCTATAGACGCAAATGGTAATAGCAAAAGTTTTTCCTTAATTAAACTGAGGTTATTAAAATAACATGTACACTTATTTTATTATGTTTCTCCTGGCTAAATGTCTTCTAAAAACATGAGGACAAAACTAAGCAATGAAGAATTTAATATGATATTTCTTTATAAAATGTATTGCAGAATTTTCTTCAGTTTATTGGGAACGACTGTTTTTCAGACATCTAATTTTCTTCACATTTGATAGCTGCATTTTATTTTGAACATTTGACAAACTGAAGAACAGAAAAACTGAAAATCATTTGAGAAACAGTAATTAAAAATAAGTGATGTGGTTAGTGCTAAATTATATTGACTTCACTGTTTCACATTAAAGGTTCCAATAGAAGATTATTGATGTACAAATAAAATAGAGGATATTTTTTGACACGTGCTTTATTATTATTGTAGTGTTATTACACCGAACAGAACACAATTAGGTCAAGGTCGATAAAAAAATACCCTCGACGAGGACGACTAAAAAATGCCTCTGGTAAATTACACAAACGAAACGCTACAAGAATTAAAATTAATAATAAAATTTTTCTCTTGCTTGTAAGTCGAAACATTAAATGGCCCTTCTTTTTTTTCTTGTTTCATATTTCGCACGGCATATATTAAAAATTTTGTTAAATTCGAGGGGCACGATTCGCGAGAACCGACTAAAATTGGGGATGATTTCCACGTCTTTACGACCGTGAGAGGATGAAGGTTTTTTTTCGGCCCGTTCGTCTTTGGAGTCTCCATTTATATTCCCGCAAATTACATTGGCAATACGTGAGGACCGTGGACCTCCCTCTCGTTCTATTCACTATAGACGCAAGTGGTAATAGCGAAAGATTTTCCTTAATTAAACTGAGATAATTAAAATAACATGTACACTTATTTTATTATGTTTCTCCTGGCTAAATGTCTTCTAAAAACATGAGGACAAAACTAAGCAATGAAGAATTTAATATGATATTTCATTATAAAATGTATTGCAGAATTTTCTTCAGTTTATTGGGAACGACTGTTTTTCTGACATCTAATTTTGTTCACATTTGATAGCGTCATTTTATTTTGAACATTGACAAACTGAAGAACAGAAAAACTGAAAATCATTTGAGAAACAGTAATTAAAAATAAGTGATGTGGTTAGTGCTAAATTATATTGACTTCACTGTTTCACATTAAAGGTTCCAATAGAAGATTATTTATGTACAAATAAAATAGAGGATATTTTTTGACACGTGCTTTATTATTATTGTAGTGTTATTACACCGAACAGAACATAATTAGGTCAAGGTCGATAAAAAAATACCCTCGACGAGGACGACTAAAAAATGCCTCTGGTAAATTACACAAACGAAACGCTACTAGAATTAAAATTAATAATAAAATTGTTCTCTTGCTTGTAAGTCGAAACATTAAATGGCCCTTCTTTTTTTTCTTGTCGTTTCATATTTCGCACGGCATACATTAAAAATTTTGTTAAATTCGAGGGGCACGATTCGCGAGAACCGACTAAAATTGGGGATGATTTCCACGTCTTTACGACCGTGAGAGGATGAAGGTTTTTTTTTCGGCCCGTTCGTCTTTGGAGTCTCCATTTATATTCCCGCAAATTACATTGGCAATACGTGAGGACCGTGGACCTCCCTCTCGTTCTATTCGCTATAGACGCAAGCGGTAATAGCGAAAGATTTTCCTTAATTAAACTGAGATAATTAAAATAACATGTACACTTATTTTATTATGTTTCTCCTGGCTAAATGTCTTCTAAAAACATGAGGACAAAACTAAGCAACGAAGAATTTAACATCATAGTTCATTATAAAATGTATTGTAGAATGTCCTTCAGTTTATTGGGAACGACTTTTTTTCAGACATCTAATTTTGTTCACATTTGATAGCTGCATTTTATTTTGAACATTCGACAAACTGAAGAACAGAAAAACTGAAAGACATTTGAGAAACATTAATTAAAAATAAGTGATGTGGTTAGTGCTAAATTATATTGACTTCACTGTTTCACATTAAAGGTTCCAATAGAAGATTATTTATGTACAAATAAAATAGAGGATATTTTTTGACACGTGCTTTATTATTATTGTAGTGTTATTACACCGAACAGAACATAATTAGGTCAAGGTCGATAAAAAAATACCCTCGACAAGGACGAATAAAAAATGCCTCTGGTAAATTACACAAACGAAACGCTACAAGAATTAAAATTAATAATAAAATTGTTCTCTTGCTTGTAAGTCGAAACATTAAATGGCCCTTCTTTTTTTTCTTGTCGTTTCATATTTCGCACGACATATATTAAAAATTTTGTTAAATTCGAGGGGCGCGATTCGCGAGAACCGACTAAAATTGGGGATGATTTCCACGTCTTTACGACCGTGAGAGGACGAAGGTTTTTTTTCGGCCCGTTCGTCTTTGGAGTCTCCATTTATATTCCCGCAAATTACATTGGCAATACGTGAGGACCGTGGACCTCCCTCTCGTTCTATTCGCTATAGACGCAAGTGGTAATAGCGAAAGATTTTCCTTAATTAAACTGAGATAATTAAAATAACATGTACACTTATTTTATTATGTTTCTCCTGGCTAAATGTCTTCTAAAAACATGAGGACAAAACTAAGCAACGAAGAATTTAACATCATAGTTCATTATAAAATGTATTGTAGAATGTCCTTCAGTTTATTGGGAACGACTTTTTTTCAGACATCTAATTTTGTTCACATTTGATAGCTGCATTTTATTTTGAACATTCGACAAACTGAAGAACAGAAAAACTGAAAGACATTTGAGAAACATTAATTAAAAATAAGTGATGTGGTTAGTGCTAAATTATATTGACTTCACTGTTTCACATTAAAGGTTCCAATAGAAGATTATTGATGTACAAATAAAATAGAGGATATTTTTTGACACGTGCTTTATTATTATCGTAGTGTTATTACACCGAACAGAACACAATTAGGTCAAGGTCGATAAAAAAATACCCTCGACGAGGACGACTAAAAAATGCCTCTGGTAAATTACACAAACGAAACGCTACAAGAATTAAAATTAATAATAAAATTTTTCTCTTGGTTGTAAGTCGAAACATTAAATGGCCCTTCTTTTTTTCTGGTCTTTTGATATTTCCCACGACATATATTAAATATATTGTTAAATTCGAGGGGCACGATTCACGAGAACCGACTAAAATTCGGGATGATTTCCACGTTTTTACCACCGTGAGAAGATGAGTGTTTTTTTTTCGGCCCGTTCGTCTTTGTTGTCTCCATGTATATTCCTGCAAATTACATTGGCAATAAGTGAGGACCCTGGAGCTCCCTCTCGTTCTATTCGCCAGAGACGCAAATGGTCATAGAGAAAGTCCTTCCTTATTTAACTGAGTTAAATAAAATAACATATACACTTTTGGAAATATATATTTTATAACATATATATTTTTGGAAATAAATCAAAATAAGTCAAAATATATGGTGATGGGACAAAGCAAGATCTATCGGAAAAAAATAGGGAAACATGGCCATGGTAGCCAGTGGTGGAAGAGAGTATACTTTCGAAAGAGTTCAAAAATTCTGCTACCTAGGAGTTACAATCGAAGAGGGCGGGCATGAAGAGCACGAAATACAGGCCAGGATAGTACAGGCTAATCGAAAATATGGAAGCCTGAAGGCACTGATGAAGTCCAACTATGTGTCTAGAAGCACAAAACAAAGAATCTATACAACAGTAATTAGACCCAAAACAACTTACGCATGTGACTTGGACGCTAAACCGAACAGAAGAAGAGAAACTGAAAAGGTGGGAAAGGAAAATGTTACGGGCTATATATGGAGGAAAGAAAACTGAGGAGAGATGGAGAAGAAGAACGAATAATGAGTTGGAAGAACTGTACAAAAGTCCAAACATTTGCGAAACCGCAGAGAGTGAGATGAATTTAGAAATTTAGTGTTACGCAGAAGGCCAATAGGAAAAAAGGGGAAGGCCAGGCCAAGAAAAAGATGGATGGATTAAGTGCAGGAAGATTTGGATACGATAAGGATGGGGGAATGGAAGGACATAGCAAACAATAGAAAGGAGGGAAGAGGAATAGTCCAAACTGAGCTGCAAAAGAACTGGTGAAGGATGGGAACCACATATGCAATGTTATAATTATATGTAAAATAGTGATATGTAAAATACGATATCGTAAACACTACGCCCTAGGCCTTCAGGGCCTGTAGAGCTTTTAAATAAATACACTTATTTTATTGTGTTTCTCCTGGCTAAATGTCTTCTAAAAACATGGGGACAACCAAGCGGGAAATGAGCCTCATCGCTGAGGAAGATTTGGTTCCAAAAATCAAGTGAATGTTCAAGCACCCAATCGCATGCTCAATTTTTGCTTGAGTAGAAGCCCACAGACTCTGAACGCCGAGTAATAGATAAATGTGGGTCTTCAGCCACACTTTCACTAGCAGCAGAGATATTCTCCATCGAGCGAACGGCAGGTCTTACCACAATTGTAACAGATCCAGTATTTTCAAATTTCTTGACTGTGTTGGAAATTGTGCGCTCAGTAGGATGATTATAGCGTCCACATTCTGCTCGTAAGGTGCGAAACGTGGGTACGGCAGAATCACCATTTTGTAAAAACTTTTAACAAGTCTAACGCGTTGTTCGGTGGTTAAACGATTCATATTGTAAAATGACAAACGTTAAACTAAATAAAACACACCATGGATGACATTTAAGTTTGACAGTTGTCAAAAGACAGGTCTCTATTTTCCGAACGACGAAATGAATAACCCTGTACAAGAAGTCGAGTATAAAAACTGTTTCGAAAACTGGGGAAAACGTTAAAGTACGAAGACAAAGTAAGTTAGAATAAATAAATTAATATATTCCGTTTTATTTAAAAAAATTACCTTACTTATTGATGATAGTAATATTTTTGATGAATGTACGTATGAAGAATAATAAACCATCCGAGAAAAGACGTTATGATGAACTGCAAGCTGGTTTCTGCCGGGTTATTATTATTAATGACGGTTATTTCCACAATTTTCCATCTTAAATCTTTTGCGAGGAGAAAATTTACAACCCTAACTAAACCTGGTGGTGACAGATATTGCCTAATAAACCTGTGAGTTAATAGAAAAGGGGCATTTGGGCAGTAAAACGCAGAAAATGACTGTAATTACCGGCTAGATGGATAAAAAATGCCGAATGGATCGTAAATTCGCCGACGATTCTCGATGATAGTGCGTCAACATTTTTTCCTGCGTCAAAAAAAAAACAATAGAGAGACTATTAACAATTTTACAACGTCAAATGCACCTGATGACAGAAAATAAATCAGGGCACTGTTAAATGGGAAAACAGTGAAGATGAATTTTTTGGAAACAGAATTCTAGTTCTAGACATACGCCTCCCCAATTAGACGCCATTTATTTCGGTCTGCGGTCATGCTCATCTTGTATATCGTCCCTCCACCGAATTCTTGGACGTTCTCAGTCTTGCGTCTTCACCTATTGCTTGTTATTCGCCTGTGGTGTCATATCCATCTCAATTTCAATGTAGAGAATACGTTGAATTATATCTCTGACTCTCTTTTTGTTACGTAGACAATCATTTGTTCATCTTTTGATCAGTTTTACTCCCGATATCGATCTTTCCATCTTTTATTGTGATGTTACCAATCTCCTTAATAATGTACCTAATAGGGGTCATGTTTCTGAGGCATAAGATAACACGGGGAGGACACACTATCCATAAACTTTTGTCTTTAGGTGATGATCCATCCTGGATTTAAACACACTCTTCAGTTTCACGAACGCGTTAACAGATATTTTTTTGCCTCAAATATGTATACTCGTTTACCTCTTCTATTACTTCATCAACTAATTTTTGCATTGTTTCTAACACAACATTAATTTTCTAGAATGAATTTACGGAGCATTTATAGGGCACACATGGCATTAGTTTGAAAATTAAAAATCAAATTATTCATGATTAGGTTTCAGAATAAAATGTAATTCTCGATTTTTATTTTATTCTAAAACGTTATCATAAATAATTGTGATAACCGTTACAAAAAACTTTTAAAAATTGTTTGCTATTAATTATAGAGGAATTAAACTTTATTAAATTTAAAATAAAATCACGTGACTACGAAAAGCACACGACTAGCTGCCATCTTAGTGACGTCATTATGATAAAGTGTTTTCACGTAAGTACTGTCAACGGTTTTTACCTATGTATATTCTATCAAAATTATTGAAGTTTAATGCAAAAACAATGTTATTTGTTACTAATTAAATTTTCGACTTGACAGAAAAAAGTTATAGTACAAAACAGCAACTTTCCAACAATCTATTGGTTTTATGAAGTCATATATCTAAAGAATTGAGGCAATAAATGAAAATTAGGATAGACACCAACAAAATATATCTAGTCAAAAATCAGCCTTTGTTATCAGCTCACAAGCTTACAAGCTTTGAAACTTCCACTTCAACAAATCAAGATCTGGGAATGTTTTAAAAATAGGCAAAATTTTACTAAAATAGTGATTCAAGTAAACGCGCCCAGTCAAGCTGAATTTAAGTTTGAAACAAAAATTTAATTTTGTATTATTTTTTCTCTCTAAAATACAAGGTCAGTAGAGAAGAATGCCGTTTAGTTCAAGTCTCTAAGTTATATAGAGCCTGAGAAATAATATTCTGAAAATGGGTAAAAAAATCGACTTTTTTTTAATTTTAAAAAATTCAATCAATTCAAAACCATATGATTGTATTGACCGCGATTCTTTATTCCGAATATTGAAAGAACAGGAACTATATCTGAAAACGCTGGCAATTATTAAAGCAACATTAACTAACACAAGGTCAAAAGTTAAATTCATGGGTGGCATCTCAGAGCCCTTCGAAATTAAAACTGGAGGGAGACAAGGGGATGGACTCTCACCACTCTTATTTAACTTTGTTCTAGAAAAAGTAATACAGGAGTGGCGTGAAAAAAAGTCGGCCCTGAATATTGACTAGCCCATTAAACTAGGGAGAACCAACATCAAAATTGATTGCCTGGCGTTTGTTGATGATCTAGCAATTTTGGCTCAAGATGTATTAACGGCACAGAAACAGATTGAAATCCTAAAAGAAACAGCAGAAAAGGTAGGACTCCAAATTTCCTTTGAAAAGATACAATACATGACCTGCAACAGACTAAGAACACCATTTCTAAAAACAAAATATGGTAACATCAGACGAGTCTCTCAATTCAAATATTTGGGTGAAATAATCATGGAAAATGTGTTGGAAAAAGCGGCCAATAAGGGTAGATGTCAAAAAATGGAAACGGCATTGAGACTTACACAAAATATTTACAACAAAAAATGCTTCTCTAAAAACACAAAACTGAGACATTACAACACAGTTATTAAGCCAGAATGTCTATATGGGGCAGAAACGCTCATTTTGAATAGAAAGAGAGACATCGAGGACATTGAAAAGAAGAAAAGAAAAATCATAAGAAAAATCCTAGGCCCCAAACAAATAAATACAATACCGGCTTCGAGAAAACCAAGAAATCAAACAATACACAGATATACATAGCGATATGAGAAAAAGAAGACTTAAGTTTTACGACACATAAAACGGATGAATCCGAGTAGGCTAACTAGACAAATAGTCGAATTTTATGAAAATAGGAGTAGAGCTAAAGTAGAAATAATTAAATGGATTGATGCAATGAAAGAGGACCTAAGATCAGTAAATATTACACAAAGTGAAATTCAAGATAGAGGCTGTTTCAGATACAAGGTTGACGTTTGGAAGGTTGACCAGAGAGAAAAATGTAGCACCTGGCCCATACGTGAATAATAATAAATAAATAATATATAAAAGAGTTTCTTTTCTTAGGGTATTGTATTTATGGATGTATTGGGCGATATTTTAGTGGTTCGAATATATTTTCTGATATAATGAATATTTCTTCTAAATAAATTTCCATAATACGTAAAAAAAGTATTATTGTATTCCGATGTTCATTTTTCGCATGATTCCCGCTCTGAAATCTTTCTCCTGTCCTCCCAAACCCAAACGCCCATTCTCCGCGAAGAAGGGACGGAGAAGACAAGCGAAAACTTCTTTTCCTTCGGTTTTCTCTCATCTGATTTTGATGTGCATGAACAATATAGAAATAAATTGAAGCTGTCTTGATTTTTCTCGTTCCTGTGGCTCGGATTGCGATTAGACTTAAACAATAGCAAAATTAGCGAGCGGTTTCCTCGGTAAAATTATCGACAGGAGAAAATAATGCAGTTTCGAATGTGTGCAGTGGACATTTTTGTCGATAATATTGTCCGAAGGATAAGAAAACTAGACCCGATATCTACAAACTATACAAAAACAATTATAAAATCTGATTGGAATGTTGTAAAGAACAAAAAGTTCAAATAACGCGTCTTTCAAATTGTGCGGTTTTTTTTTTGAAATTCTTGAATAAAACACAGATGGTCTTGTGAATTTGCTTAGGTCTAGACCAGTCTCATTTCAGAAGTGTAATCTATGACATTTGCAAAAATTGAATCGTGCATATTATAACAACACTCAACCAAAATAATTTCAATGATGTCATGATATAAGAAGAAGCTGGTACTTGAAAACGGGAGGTGCTAGGCCTTGTCTTGTCATGCCTGTAGGTGTCTTAATTACTCCCTAAATGAAATGTATCCTAAAATGATCTGTGTCATTTATTGTAATATTCTCTACAGTCTAAAGTCAAAGATTAAGACGGAGGGACTAAAACTTACTGATGCAAGGCACGTGGTGGTAGATGTAGACAGAATTTTAAACCAAATCGTATATGGATGACCGAAAATTTTCGTTCATAGCGAAGTTAAGAAAGTTTCTCACAAAAAATTTAATTGAACTACGCTTGACAATCTATTATTAACGACAACGACGCTGTTCTACTTCTATATCCTGATAATTTTATGAACTTTCCAAACACGTACACGATCTATATAAAATAATAATACTAGCAGTCTTTTCCTGTAACACCGTTCGCATTAATTTGATTAAAATGTCTGCGGCATATATTTACACTTTGTTTTCTCATCGACAATTTCTCGGAAGAAGTTCCTCGATAATTCCGCCATTGTTTAATTTTAAAATGCCATCTAAGGAACCGGAACGGGAAAAATCTAGCCAGACTTAATTTACTCGTCGAGCGTTCGACTACATCAAAATCAGGTGAAGGAAAACCGAAGGAGAAGGACGTTCTACTTGCCTTCTCTTTTCCTTGTTCGTGAAGATGGAATGCGATGGGATTGAAATGGGAGTACAATGCGAACCGCGCTAAAAGAGAACATCCGAACAAAATCATAACTTTCTTCCTCGGTTTTATGGAAATTGGTTTAAAAAAAAGTATAACACCATTCTTCGTCTTTGTAATTTGCGTAGGGGAGTGCGTATATACATGCGAACCAATAAGGTCGTATTGGTAGGATTTTTGTTTTTATATTCGAGAATAATTTTCAATAATCCCGCGAGTTTTATTTCACCACATCTTTCGCTCAGTTGTTTCATCAATCACAATGGGCTTACAAATATTTATTAGGGTTATCCATAAATGTATATTTTTTCAAATGATGTTTTTTGAGTTAATTGAATCATTCATTTTAATTTTATTACTTAATATCTACATGGAAAAAAGGAACTAATGTGGGAGGGGCAAAAAATTCTAACCTTTTTTGGTTAGTTATCTCAACGGCTACCGTTCACCGGAGGCAGTTAGGTCGTGGATCGTAGGTGGATTCAAACGGCACTACTAAAGGGACCCACCCAATTCTCTCAGATCAAAAAAAAAACTCTAAATTGGGAAGAGGGTTTTACCACTTTTTTTCTTTACATTCTTTATTTTACGCCACGATCTAAAACTCAAAAAATATCAAAAATATCTGTTCTTATGTAAATTAATAAATTAATTAATTTATATAATTAATTTATATATATATATATATATATATATATATATATATATATATATATATATATATATATATATATATATATATATATAATTATATATATAATTATATTAATTAATTAATTCCTTCGGTAGATTTAAATTCAGTATGGTTCCCGATTCTAAAGAATAGAATTAAAAACATTTAAGAATTTCAATAAACAATCACAATCATACGGTAAACCTCACATATATATATTTTTTTGGTAGTATGTCACTGTCATTAAAAACTAATTGTCAATGTAAGTACCATTGACATACAAAAAAAAATATATTTATTTCCTATCTTTTCATAATTTATAGAAATTAATATAATTTATTTTAGATTCGTTTTGAAAACGGAAGGAGAATACTTTCCGAAACGTTATCGTTAAAATGTTTGTATATTTTTTTAGAACATTTTTATATTTTTACAATTGTGTTCGTTAGGTAAATTTATAACAAAAAAGAATCACTGAGAAATTTGTCTCCGTTTGGTTTTTTGTTTTTACCCAGTGATTCTTTATTTATATAAGAACAGATGTTTTTGATATGTTATGAGTTTTAGATCGTGGCGAAAAAACCCGAATAAAGAAACGAAATATATGAACACGCCACAATCATTCAGACATTACTTAGGATCTTACCTAATCCACACAGTTTAATAAATTATATCAATTTAATAATTAAATAAACTCAAATTCTAACACTAAAAAAAGAAACTAGCAGGGCTTTCAAATTAAGCGATTTTTTAAATTTTTGAATAACACACAGATGGCGTTGCAAATTTGCCCAGTACTAAGTAGTGTATTTAAGAAGTGTAATGTATTATATTTATAAAGATGGAGTACACAACAAAATAACGCGTTTAAATTGTTGAATTATTTTATGAAAATGGGCGTTCGGTAAAAAATGTTCGGTAAAAAATTTCAAGAAACTAGTTCAATGGAAGATAAAAGAAGAGTAATATATAGTCGTAGTGGTCATTCACAAGAGCATATTGATTTGGTGCGTGAAAGTGTTGCTGAAGACCTAGAAATTCCCATTAGTTGACGTTCACAACAATGTGGACAGAATGAATCCACAACATGGCGTATTTTAGGAAAGGATTTAGTTCTGAAGGCATGTAAGGTTGAAATAACACATTTTTGTCCATTGGATCAAAGAACAAACAGATGATTTTCTCAAAAAATAAACAAAATTGACGTAATTGGGGTGAGAAATATCCACGATTGTTTCATGAGAAACCTTTAAATTCTAAACGAGTCACTGTTTCATGTGCATTATGGTCAGGAAGTGTAATTGGGCCGTATTTCTTTCAGAATGCTGCTGGTGCAGCTAAAACTGCAAAGAGTGTTCGATAAGCGTAAGAGGATAACTTAATTTTTGTGGATTTTTGTGGAAGGATATCTGGTTACAATGGGATGACGCTACACCTCACTCCGTTAATAAAACAATTCATTTTATTGAAAGAATTTCCTGGAGAAGTTATTCCAACACATGGTGATGTAAATTGGCCTCCAATTGGATGAAATTATTCGAGTCATTAGTGAGATAGAACCACGGTTATGTCAAAATTTGGACAAAACTGCGGAAGTCTGTGGAGCTGTAAGAGGCGGTCAGTTGACAGATATTGTCTTTCGTGTTTCTACTTATAATTAAACGTGTCTTTACCAGTGGAGACTCGTGAGTTTTTAAAGTGGGAGAGCAAAGAAGAAAATAGTGCTACAGCAGGGGTAGCATCCCAAAGTCCTCTCTCACGAGCATCTACTAGTTTTTACTTATAACACTGGGGAACAGCAATTTTGTTGACTTGGATCTGTGACTTATTTTTGACTAATTTTTCATCTCTGAATTCAAAAATATTCACAGTTTTTCTCTATCACGTCACGTTCTTAAGCTACAGCATACCCCTCATTTTACCTTAAAAATGTACATACGAAAGGAAATAAGGTGAGATCTGACCAAATAGATTAGAATATTTTATTCATACAGAGGTTAACATATTATTAAAAGTTAAATTGTGTTTATACAAAAAATAAATAAAAGATTTTATGGTAAAAATTTCTTCTTATATCTTTTCCTGGAGTGTTCAGTTTGTGGACATTCTCGCTTGATGCTCCAACAGTAGTCAGGCATCATACTGATATCCCATCTACCTTGATACCACGCTTCCATAACCTTTAGATCTTGGTAGAATCGCCCGCCCTGTTCATCGCTAACAGCACCAAGATTTTCTCGGAAGTTAGCAAGATGACTATGTAAGAAATGCAGTTTGATGCTCATGTTGCAAGCAAGCTTTTTGAAGCTCTCCAAGAGTTTTTGAACAATTTCGATGTAATTTGGGGCTCGCTGCAAGAAAGTCTTTAACAATATTTTTAAAAGCCAACCAAGCATTCCTTTCAAGTTCGGTCATTGTTTCAGCGAAATTTTCATCTTTAACGAGTTGCCGAATCTGTGGACCATCAAACACATCAGCCTTTATCTTTTCATATGACAGGCTAGAGAATGCCGAAATGATATACTTAAAGCAGTCTCCTTCAATTGACAAAGCCTTAACAAATTGCTTCATGAGACCTAGTTTTATATGCAAAGGCAGAAATACAATGTTTTTTCTGCCGACAAGTGGCTGATTTAAAATGTTTGGATCACCAGGTCTTAGGTCAAATCTTGCCGGTCAGTTCGATTGCACTCAATGCTTCTCCCGAACTCTGCTGTCCCACATGCACAAAAAAACAGGAATATTTGGTATACCCGCGTTGCTGGCCAAGAAGGAAACAGACCATTTTAGGGTCAACACAGATGATCCATTGGTGGATGTTATATTACAACAAGTCAATGACTTTCTTTATGTCGCCATATTCTTCACGCAAAGAAACCGAATGACCTATTGGGACTGAAACGTATAAATTTCCATTATGTAAGAGAACACACTTCAAGCTACGCTCTGAGATATCTATAGACAATCGCCATTCAGTTGCGTTATAGTTCGAAATGGCCAATTCTTTCATTAAACCTTCTACGTTCTGGTAATATACAAATCCGGCATTATTTCTGAAGTACTGCCTAAATTCACTTTCTCTGGATCGATAGTAAGTGACTTTAGCTCCTTTGTCAAGCAAATTTTTTTCGTGTAGTCTTGATACTAATAATTCCGATGTTTTTTTGGATAGTCCCAAATCTCGTGTTAAATCGTTTAATTCATGTTGAATCTTTTACGAACAGAATCATTGAAAACTTTGAATTCTTCGTCAGTGGAGTCACTTCGATCTTCACTTGATTCACATTCTTGTATTTCTAAAGAAGGTAATTCTTCAAAAACTGGCACTGGAATTTCAGCTGAATGAGGCACAGGGCGTATAGCTGACGGTAAACTAGGGTACTCAATTTTATGTTTGTTTTTCTTGTTGAATCCTGATGTTTTCACTATGCAAAAGTAGCAATCACTTAAGTGATCTTTGGGCTCTCGCCAAACCATTGGTATACCAAACGAAAGTTTATGACGTGTTCTCTTCGTCCACATTCGTAAACTCTCTACACACTGCTTGCACACTTTATGAGGGGCCCATGATTTATCTTGGTCACCTATTTTCACTTTAAAATAAGCAAAATAGGCTTGCCTGACAAATGTACTAATATTAGTCCGTTAAATGGGGATGGTAAAACGGCCACATATATAACAAAATGATTCAGAGCTGTTTAAGCACTTACGACGAGAACTACCAGAGGCAGATATAACGAAAATCTGTAGTTGTGTATGTATACTTTGACTTCACTATATCAGAGCGACACAGACCCGCGTACTTTAGCATCTCATGCGTAACTGACCAAACTAGTTTTTGATGACGCAACGTCACTCACGCCCCCACTCCTAGGTCGAAGAAGGTTCGCCGGTAGGAGAGCAGTAGTGACTTCTGTGATTCGCCAAGCTTAGTCGGATGCGCAACAACTGTAGAGAAAAAACTTGACGTGATAGAAAAAACCTAAATAAAGTTTTGGAATTAGCATGTCAATTTACGTATAAACGTATTTACGTAGGTGCATGATTATTTCAACGAACATAAAAAACATAAAATATTTATCACTATACCAACACAGGTATCCGAATAATAGTAAAGGTCTTATCTAGCTTTCTAAGATAGAAATTGAAATTGGGTGGAAAACTCTATAATGTTAATAATAGTAATTGTTGTAATAAAAATAATGATATCTGGCCTTATTCCTAGTGATGTTACTTAAATGTCCGGTAACTAAAACATCCAGTTTCTGAAAAATCCGGCGTTTGAAATATCTGGTATCTAAAATGTTCGGTTTCTGAATTATCCGGAGTATGAAATGTCCGGAATCTGAAATGTTCGCATTCTGGGATGTCCGGTATCTGAAAGGTCCGTTATATAAAATGTCCGGTTTCTGATATATCCGGAGTATATAATGTCCGGAGACTGAAATGTCCGGAATCTGAGAGGCCCGCATTCTGAGATGTCCGGTGACTGAAATGTCCGATATCGAAAAAGTTCGGTTTCTGAGCTGTTCGGTGTCTGAAATATCCGAAATTTAATATGTCCGAATTCTGGCATTTTCGGTGTCTAAAATGTTCGGTTTCCGAGATGTCCGGAGTTTGAAATGTCCGGAGTCTGAAATATCGGGTATCTAGGATATCTGCATTCTGGGATGCCCGGTGTCTGAAATATCCGGTATCTAAAATGTTCGGTTTCTGAGATGTCCGGAGTCTAAAATGTCTGGAGTATGAAATGTTCACATTCTGAAATGTCCGTAATCTCAGATATACGGAGTCTGAAATGTCCGGTATCTAAAATGTTCGGTTTCTAAGATGTCCGGAGTCTAAAATGTCTAGAGTATGAAATGTTCACATTCTGAAATGTCCGCAATCTCAGATATACGGAGTCTAAAATGTCCGGTACCTAAAATGTTCGGTTTCTGAGATGTCCGGAGTCTAAAATGTCTGGAGTATGAAATGTTCACATTCTGAAATGTCCGCAATCTCAGATATACGGCGTCTGAAATGTCCGGTATCTAAAATGTTCGGTTTCTGAGATGTCCAGAGTGTGAAATATCCGAATTCTAAAATGTCCGGTATCTGAAATCTCTGGAATCTGAAATGAATCTAATCGCCATATCTCGAATGGAGGGTGTTATTTAACTTAGACTGACCTGCTGCGTCGACAACTAAGTCAGTGTCCGTCTTTTTATCTAGCACGATTCATCCACAGGTGTCCATTTTTTTGACTAGCTCGACTAGCCCTATGGAACAAGACACACGCGAGACACCATTACCAGAAGCGGTGGTTATTTTTTTCAAATGCTATAATATGGCACCGGTTTTTCTGGTAGCTAGTTTTGAAAATCGTAGTCAAAACTGCGATCAAACCCACCTGGATATTCGAAAAACGTTACAGGTGTGGTGATTTAACAAAACATTTCTGTTAAAATAATGAACAATTGAATTCGAAGACTTTTACCCAATAAACGTTTCCTTCAAATCGAACTGTTCTTGGATCAGGCCAGGAATTGTATTTCGTGCTACGAAGTCTTCTATACTTTGCAACCGTTTTTATTCACTATTCATTTGAAAAAATCACGGCCAAAAATGTTTAACAATCTTAACAGAGACTATAATTTCAAACTTAATAAGTGAAATGATATGAAACTTTAGTTAGATGTCAAAAACAGTCATGCCAACTTTTAAAAAATGCTTATATCGTATATGTAAAGGGCGGGTATTTTTAAAACAAAACTCACTTTACTTCGATTTTTCCATTGGAACCTTTGGTGTAAGACACTAAACTCAAATTTACCACTAAACACTAAAATACTTGTTTTAAGTTCTCGACGAACGTTTCGCTAACCATGTTAGCATTATCATGAGTTGATTTAATCTAATTCTAAAACTAAACTATGTTCTATTTATATGAGAACCTTAATTGCTAACCTACTACCTAGGAAGAGTACTGATTAGCTAATGAAACGTGTAAAAAAGGATACAAAAAAAAAGCAGAAACAGAGGACAAAAAAAAAGAAAAAAATGAACCTTGAAGTTTACCGACCCTTACATTAATAATTGAAAAAGTTGACTGAATGAAATAGGTCCTTTATCCCGGTTCATGATTTTCTTGCATTTTTCTATTTAAATACTTTCATATGCATCCAAAGCCCTATTGTTATTTACACTTTTAGCCAGTCTTATTGTGGTCATGTTCGATTACATGCTGGACAATACAATATTTTTCATTTCTCTCATACCTAATGTCGGCACTGTGGTCCTTATATCTCGTTAATATGGATATTTTTGTTTACTCAATATACTTTCGATCACAATCTTGGCAGCTATTTTCGTAAATCCCCGAGTTGTTGATCATAGTAGTTTTCATAATGCTGCTTTTTTCATCTTAGTATATTTATCCAATATAACTACCGTGACTAGAAAAATGAACTACTATTCAACCCTGCGCAACAGCTGAAAAATCGAACAATGCCGGAATGGCCCATAATAAAAATGTAAAAGGAAATATTCAACGGCTGCTAAACGATCTTTCCCCCGGATGTTTTTTATTCTCCGTACGTACAGAGTCGGATGTTTTATTTCTCTAATATCAGGTAATTTATTGAGTCGTATTAGAGCCCCTTTCTCTCTCTTTCTCATCTGGCAAAATGAAATATTAATGAGAGCCGTCAGCTCAGACGGGGCGCGGACTATTTCTCTTTACAGTTCTCCTTCCGTCGACGAGCAAAAATGCAGCGTTTTCTCGCATTTCCGGACGTTTTTTTTTCCACCGACTCGGAAAATGACTCGATTATTAATCTTCTTCTGATTGTCGTGAATATGTCTTAGGAATCCCAGAGATATATGTCACACTTTTATGAATATCCGGAGACTAGTTTTTTGGGGTCGTGCCATTAACTTTTTCCTTATGAAAAATCGTAAATTTCCCAGAGAAAAATTATTCTCAATTTTATCCAATTCAAAGTGGTAATTTTTCGCATGTATTGTAAAGACTAGCGAAGAATTCCGGGTGATTTTGTATGACAAAGAATAACAGCCCAGGGGCCCTGGTTCTGCACAATCAGCTTCATAAATATTCTACATTTTTAACCTGGTGACTTTCCGGGTAAAAAATATCATTTTGCATACGGTCTCTTTTTTATTTCAACATGTCCCTTTACTCCGAACGGTCGTGTACGTCATTTGTTCTTAAAAAAATGCATTTTTCGAAGACTTGATTAAGGAAACACTTTTATATAGGGTGATAATCGTTAGTGCATCCAAACTTTATATTAAAAAAAAAAGTATTTTATGTGAAATAACATTCAATAGCATTAATGTTGGAAAACAATTTAGGACAAATATCCGCCAAGAAGAAATTCTGACAAAGCGCGTTATGTCAATCCAGTTTTCGACCACTTTTTCAAGCAATTGGTGTATTATATCCTCAATTGTCCGAGTTATGTTGGCTTCCAGGTCGTGAATAGTTACTGGTTTATCAGTATAGACCAAAAATTTAACATAACCTCGAAGAAAATAATCTAAAGACGTTAAATAACTTAACTTTGGTGATCAATTAACAGGCGTTACTCGAAATAATTTTCTCCCCGAATTGTTCCCACAATAAATCGATTGTTGTTTTAGCTGCATGACATGTGGAGCCATCCTGTTGGAACCAGATCTTCTCCAAATCAAATTTTCCACGTAGTCGAATAACAAAGCGTAACTTCCTGCGAACGGCAACGAATTGATAAATTTGGATATTCATGAACACTGCCACCAACAGAGATGATATTTCCTTCAGAACAATTTGGACGATATTATTTTCGACGAATACATCGTTTAGTTGGTCGATTATATGCACCATAAAATTCACAAAGTGCATAAAGGATGTCACATAGAACATTTATTTTAAAAACCTAGTAATTCTAATAGATTCGATTAGATGTATGAATTAATTGAGAGATCGACGATCATCATCACAGGATCAAGGCCTTCCCAACTGACTTCCAACTCACCCCCCCCCCCCCCTGAGCTTTTTTCTACCATTTGGGTCCATCATATTTGATGGTTTTATAAATCCATTTTAGGCCTTTTGGACGCTTATTATCAAGCGGTATCCATCCCAAGATTGTTGTCGTCCATCTGTCATCACATCGCCTCGCTATATGGCATGCCCACCTCTATTTCAATTCCTTCACCCCTTCAATGATGTCACATACTTTCGTCTCTTTTCTGATCCATGTACAGGTCTTTTTTGTCCCAGTTTCAAACCAAATGATTCTCCCGCCCTTTGCAACTCTTGTATGTGTTTTTGTAGCTCATCTGGCCCTTGTGAGAGGAGAACGATACCATCTGCGAATTTAAGATGACTTAGTGTTCCTGTTAGACTCCTGTTCCCAATCCAGATTACAGAATACCTCTCTCTCAGGGTAGACTAAGAAAAGAACAGGCGATATTGAGTCACCCTGCCATATGCACCATTTTACGTTGATTTTAACTTCAAGGTTTTCTATATGAACTGTAACTGTAACTTCATCTTACATGGATCCAGTAGGTTCACATAGGCTCTGTCCATCCCCTGGTTAAGCAATGCATCTATTATGATTTGCCAACAGGCGATATTGAGTCCCCCTGCCGTATGCTCCGTTTTACGTTGATTTTAACTTTAAGGTCACCCATGTGAACTATAGCTGTAACTTCATGTTACATGGACCCTGTAGGTTCACATAGACTCTGTCCATCCCCTGGTTAAGCAATGCATCAATTATGGCTTGATAAAAACTTTGTACATTACTGATAGGCTTATTGGGCGGTAGTTTTATAAATCTTACTGTGTTCCTTTCTTATGAAGAAGAATTAATTCAGCATTTTTCCTTACCCTGGCTATGGGTATGGAAAAATGCTGCTATGGGTATTTTTCGATCTTTGAGACAATTTGAGTACAATTTTACCAGTATTTTATGTAAAGTTCGACCACTAATCAATTCTTCTATTGAAACCTTTGGTGTGATGCACTAAACTTGAAGAGATTTACCACTAAACACCAAAACACTTTTTAAACTGCTCGACGCACGTTTCGCTAAACATGTTAGCATCATCAGGAGATGATTTAATCTAATCAGATTAAATCATGTCAGTCATCCATCAGGATTTTGTACCTATATTTCTCATTGTCTAGAAACTGGGCTACATCATCATAAAATACCTCAATTTCCTCATCCCCATAGCTGATAGTTGGTGCATTAGCTTGGACGATTTGAAGCTTAAACCTTTCATTCAGCTAAATGACGCATCGAGCCAGTCGATCAGATATACTTTCAAATTTCACGACACTGTCCTTCAACTTTTGGTTAATGAGAAATCCAGTTCCACCACACGTACCCCGAGTACGTAACCAGTTGTTTGCAGTTTAATTAGCTCTGTGCCTTTCCTTCGAAATTCACATAGCCCTTTGATATCCCAATGTATGATGTCAAGTTCGATCAACAGTTCTTGCAGTCGTTTTCATTGTGCAATATTTAGAGTTGCAATATCCAAAGCCCAATGGCAGCTTGATCTAACCCGGTGATTTTTAGCACCCTCTGCCTTGGGGCAGGTCTTTCCGCTGCCGTAGGTAGTTGCCCTTTGGCCTCGGGAGAATGAGGGCCGTGTTTAAAATTGTAAAGCCATTTTCTTTGTGAATCAGACCTTAGCGTGGTAAAGGGGCTTCCGTAAATCAAGAAATTAGTAAGAAATTAGTTTTAATCCGTGCGTCCAGAATATAAAAATAGTGTATTGTGCATTGTGTAGTATTGTGAAAAAAATTTAGTAAAATATGTTATAACTTCAGTTTCAAAAATCACTTTTTAAGAAATTATTTTATTTCTATTATAGAATTACAGAGTATTGAATGGATTATTTTTTAGTTAATGACAATAGTAACTAACATTAAAATGGTTTGGTAATTATTAAGAAATTCGACACCAAAAAATTATCCATTTATGTTGAACAGGGCTCATTTTTTTATATCCCAGATAATATCAGGGTAGTTCGGGACTATTTGCGGCGCTCGGTAACGCTGTCGAGCGTCCGTATTGATTTTCTACCTCACCGCCACGTTGATTAACGTTGATTAAAGTCCAAGCCCCCAACATGGCTTTACAATATCTGTACTGATATATATATATATATATATATATATATATATATATATATATATATATATATATATATATATATATATATATATATATATATATATATATATATATATATATATATATATATATATATATATATATATATATATATATATATATATATATATATATAAACACACACATTCAGATGATTACGCAAGCAAGATGCTTATCCAAACTCGCAATTTGAGAGCGACCCCTATTCAAAGAAGTTCGTACCCACTAAAATATCGCCCAATACATCTATAAATACAATACCCTAAGAAAAGAAACTCTTTTTTATAGAAAAAAAATAAACATTCTTAGGTCTAATTTAATATACTCTTTTCGGTTGTTTTTTTTTTGTTCTTCGAAACAGGTTTAATTATATTGGACCGTTGTGGCCCCGAACGGCTTTATTGGCCACTTTGATTGCGTCATTTTTTATCGAAATCTAATTATTTTCTAATTTTCCCTCGGTCTCAAATTAAAACCGCCGCACTCTCCGTCGGAATCCAAAAAGTCAGCGTGGCAGTTTATTAAGCCGCCCTTTTTACCGTACTCCTACCACCCCTTCTTCCTTTTTTCCTCCGGTCCGAAGACGAGCGTTCGAAAAAAAGAAGGGGAAAAAGAAATCGAGTTTGTTTTCCTGAAATGAAATCGGCTCGAATTGATTTGAAAAAATGGGCGAATTAATTCTAAACATGGTGATATTCTTGTTGCAATTTTTTTTATAAACAGTCTTTCGGTATTACGAAATAGATTTATTTGTTTCAAAAATACTGTACCCTTTCGTGAAAAATAACGACATTTTTTAATTTGCCAAAATTATTTCCTTTTATGCAAAATAAATCCCTTCCGCATCGAATACACTACCGAGTACGTTCATCCAATGCTAGCATAGATTTTTTATGTGGTTTTTCGTAATCGTCTCGATAAACTTCGTCACGAGCTCTTGTACTTGTGTAACACTGTCATAAAACGTTCCTTTTAAGGTCAGTTTGAAGCTTCGAGATAAGAAAGTAGTCACACGGGGATAAATCAAGAAAATATGGGGGATATTGAAGCACACACACTGATTTTTTCACCAATTTCCTCTTTTAAAGCGTGAGGGACAAATCGAGCTCAGACAGTTCGTTTGTTCAAATCTTTTGTCAAAATTTTGTGAATCATGAAGTCTATTGGGGTTAAATCGCAAGATAGCGGCGGCCAATAGTGGTCACCAAAACGGGAGATGACACGACCAAGAAAAGATTCGTGCAAGACCGTCAATGTTCCACGGGCGATATGGCAAGTGGCTCCGTACTGTTGAAACCACGTGCCTTCTAGAGCAATATCTTCTAATTGAGGGAGAAATAACTGGATTATCAGAACGTTCGCCATTTACCATTAATGCATTACCTGCTTTGTTTTCAAAGAAAAATGGTCTAGTGATTCCCCCAGACCACAATACACACCAAACAGTGACACGTAGGGGATGCGTTTGTTTTTCATGAATTATTCATGGATTTTCTGAGCCCCAAATAAGGTAATTGTGCCTATTAACGAAGCTATCAAGTTCCTCATCAATAACTGAACCAGTACTTTGCCATCCTTCGATTATTCTAGCTTCTTTCGAAACATTCACTAATTTGACAATGATGTTTAACAATAAGGACGCGTTGATGTATCGTGTAGCGCTCCATGTTTATTAACTCCTTTCTGTCTCTTATCGACATTTCTTTACTATTTTTCTCTTATCTTATCCATCACAATTCTTGACCTATCGAATCATTACATCCAAAATGGCCGCGCAATTCAACTATTACGATCTTATTGTACAACTCTTTACAACAATCTATTTGGACAAGAAAAAATATCAAACGATCCAGCAAGACTATACTTACTGAGGAGCGAAAAAAAATTAAATAATCGAGTACAGATATGTTCTTAGTATATAATCTTAAACAAAAATAAAGAACCTCGCTATATTTAATAAATTATCATCATAAATCATTCTGCGTTCTATAGGTTGGAACAAAGCACACCTTGAACTTGTCATACGGTTTCTTTCGTATAAACGATCCAAAAAAAATCTCATATATCACAATTGTTTTAAAACTACTTTACGCCACGTTTCCTCCAGATAAAAATAAATACTAATTTTACTTGGCAATATCGCTGGTCGAAATGGAAGTATAGAAACATTGAGACTATGAAATTTCATGTGAAAGTGAATCTGAAACCCCGATATCTTATAACTTGTCTTTCAACACTTTATAAGTTACTTACATCATTAATAAACGAAAAAATATATCATCATGGTTTAGATAATAACATCCTAGAAGAAGAACAAAAAGGATGTGTAAGACAATCTGCGGGATGTAAACACCAAATTACTATAGATGCAATTGCCCTGAAGCACGTCCAGATTAAAGAGAAAAAAGAGTAACCTTAAATTATGTTACATTGACTACAGTAAGGCCTTCGACTCTGTCCCTCATGATTGGCTAGTTAAAGTTTTGGAAATTTACAAAATCTGCCCTAAAATCAGAGCAATGCTTACTCACTTAATGAAGTCTTGGAAGGCAAATATATGGATATCGGGAGAAAATGCTGGAAGAGTCAGCGTTGAAGCGGAAATTTTCCAGGGAGACTCTTTGTCGCCAATGTAGTTTTGACTGGCTCTAAATCCTATGTCTATGATTCTCAATCAGTCTGCAAGCGCGTTTAGGTTCCAGTTAACAAACAGCAGAAAATTATCACATCTGTTATATATGGATGATGTAAAACTTCTTCCAATCGCTTATTAAAACCGTAAAAATATTCAGCGATGATATTAAGATATCCTTTGGTCTAGATAAATGTTCTATCGTCAATATAGAAAAAGGACAAGTTAAACAACCAACAATCATTCTGTCAGATTCACTCATTCAAACCGGATGATACCTATCAGTATCTGGCAATACCACAAAATCAAATGCTAAATCATACGACACTCAAACATGAGTTCCAAGATAAATATAAGAAAAGAATAACGAAGCTTCTTAATACAAATCTTTCAGGGGGGAATATATGTAAGGCAATCAACACATGGGCAGTACCGGTATTAACATATTCATTTGGAGTGGTCAAGTGGTCAAACACAGAACTGGAAGAGCTAGACCGCATGACTAGACAACTTTTAACAAAATTCCGTTGTTTGCATACCAATTCTTCTGTGTTGAGATTATACATTCCTCGAAAATATGAAGGCAGAGTAATATTTCCCTCCACGGTTCCGTTACGCTACCTTGTGGGCATACCTGGTACCATACCCGAGGTTCCAGGCAGAATGTTACGAGCGGTCCTGACTGCTACGAGCATTCGCCGTCTGATGGCGTGAGTTGTGTGCGATCACGACCCGTCATTAAAATGGCCAGTTGACCTGGCCTGGCTCCGATCGTCTCTGCTTTTCTTGCGTTCGTCTGCAGCTCGACTGATGACGACTGAAATGCTAGAAACCGGTCCCGAGAGACACGTGATGTCGTATGGTGGACAGTTGGGCGAAAGCGATCGGTGGCACCACGTGAAGAAAGATTTCTGTAATATATATATATATATATATATATATATATATATATATATATATATATATATATATATATATATATATATATATATATATATATATATATATATTTATATATATATATATATATATATATATATATATATATATATATATATATATATATATATATATTGTGGGGCAAGGCCTAAATTTGAGAGGAGAAATTTTACGAAGCCTTCAGGTAGTGTAAGAGGACGGATTTTATATAGAGAAAAAACATTTGTAGAAACTATAACTTTTTTACATTAACTAATATTATTAAGTAATATCTAACAGTATTTAAAGAAACAGAAATGTCCTGCTTCTAGCCTTAATGAACTCCTTAACAACTGCAACGTAATCCAACTTAAATGCTGTGTCTGCTTCAACCGATAAAACTGCAAAAGTTGAAAGTCTTTGCAGACCCATTGTACTTCTTAAATAATTTTTTATTACTTTTAATTTTCATAAGCGGAGGCTGTACGTTACTTCCTTTCAGCGAAGGCGTGTGTGTTTTACAAGAGATTTTGGAACCCAACAGTTGGGTGTATGATGACTCTCAACTACTGTGGTCTCATTGGACACTGTCCGAAGAAATGTAATACTGCATTTATACGCCATCCGACGGGAAGTGGAAGTGGAAGTGGAAGAAGGCGAAAATGTGGAAAACATATGCCCTCTAATTGAAGGAAACGTAGGGCTTGTCTCTAGTCAAGCAATCAACAAAAATGCTCATCAGGAATCATAGGCCCTTTTGTTTTAAGATACGCGTTGACGAGCAGAAACTGTTAATCCTGTGCGGCATTCTGAAATGTTGCGAACCCTTTACATTCCTCATCTTCAGCATTATGAGAACAACAACTCAAAACAACAATCCGGTAAAAAATTGAAAGCTTTCCTCGGCAAATATTCCTTGACGTGATGGAGAATTTCAGGGGGAGCTTGCACGAATGCATTAACCGCGATGGTCACCATCTATGTTAAACGCGAAGAGATTTACCACTAAACACCAAATCACTTTTTTAAAAACTTCTCGACGCACGTTTCACTAACCACGTTAGCATCATTAGGAGATGATTTAATATTTCCACTTTATTTGCATATATACGTACATTTAATCGGTAATCGTTACCTTTAAAATATAATTAAATTCTCCATGTTGATTGTTTTGAAGGAACCCAAATAAATTTCGTCGAATATTTTCATAATTTGAGTTTTATAGCTCATTCAAGTAACCGGATTACAAAATAAAATTATGCAAATTATGTTTTCCTGTAAAGTATCATCTTCCTCTTAAATTTGTACCCGAAAAAATGTCCTTTCCAATTTGACCGACCCCATTTTTAATAATAAACTTTATCTCGTAGCGCGGGAGAACACGTAACGACTCTCCGAAAAGTCCAACAGGGAACAGATTGCCCTTTTAACGGACTCCCTAATTAGTTGAAATGAATTGAAAACGTAAGGCACGAAGGAAAAGACCTTTGAGGTAATATAAACGGCACAGAGGGGATCCCTCTGATAATAAGCTGATCCAGGAAATTTGTTTATTTTTCTCGCTAACATTGATTCTGGTCATGTACGAGTTACCTTAATTGAATCTAACGCGGATTTTTTCCCGCCTCACCTTTGGAAGGCATTTTTGTGCCATTTCTTTATCTGGAAATAAATATCTGTTCTAATTTTTATATAGGATAAGGTAAATGTGGATATTACTCCGGTTTTAAATATTGAGTCAACTTTGATACAGTATATATATATATATATATATATATATATATATATATATATATATATATATATATATATATATATATATATATATTACAGAAATCTTTCACCCTTTCTCCACGTGGTGCCACCGATCGCCTTCGCCGAACTGTCAACCATGCGACGTCACGTGTCTCTCGGGACCGGTTTCTAGCCTTTCAGCCGTCATCAGCCGAGCTCTAGACGAACGTAAGGAAAGCAGTTCGGAGAGGCAATCGGGGCCAGACCAGATCAACTGGCCATTTTAATGACGGGTCGTGATCGCACACAACTCACGCCATCATACGGCATCATCGAGGCGAAATCCTCTGGGGACGATTACTTGGACGATAGCAATAGGTTTGCTATCTAGTCCAGCAGTTTTTCACCGCTCTACATGAACCGGGTGGAAACCCAGCGAGCGAAGTTCTTGAGTGATGTCGGAGACCGAAATGGTCTCCAACACCCCCCTGAATATTACGCGAAGATTCCGTTCATCAGGGGTCGTGAATGTGTGATATTTATAATCACCGTCATCGAGCAATTTAGTAATCGCTCGATAACCTGTTGGGGTCTGGGGTTGTAACATCACCCCGTCTGGCTTCGTGATAGCTCGGGAAAGCAAGATCCCGTGTTCCTTGCACATCTGCATGACGTGCATATACACGGTCTTGTCCCTCAAAATGACTGGTGAGACTCTAGAAGAGGTCCTCAGAGGTTCAGAAGTTCCAGGCTCCTGATCCTCTCCTTGGCTTGGTGGATCCTCTTTCGGAGGATCCGGCTTCCTGAATGTTGGTTTAGAGGACGCGGATTCCGACGCTGGTTTTTTGAGAGGAGGATCCTCTCTCACCTGGTCGGTTCCGCGCCTCTTCTTCCTTCGTCTATGGGAACCCTTTCGGGATCCCTCAGATTCGGAGACCGAAGTGTGGCCTCCGTCAAGCTGCGAGACGATCACGGCGTCGGCGATATTCGCGGCGTCACACGCGTCGTCGTCGGGGTCGAGTTCGGCCGTCTCGACCGGTTCTTCGTCCATCGCGACCGGCGAAATTTCTTTCTTTTCACGTCCGACAGGCGCTTTAATAAAAGCGTCGTCGGATTTCTTCTTGGCCAGGCTCTTCTGGAGTCTCTGGTTTTCCTTGTCTATTCCCTTCAGTTCGTTGACGAGATTGACGATCTTCTGACGAAGATCATCGTTCTCATCCGCGGCGAGATTATTCATCTCCAGTGCGTATCTTAACTGACCCTCCAGGTCAGTGATACGCTTATCTTTATCGTTCACTTTGCGACGTAGGGCCTTCCCGGCCTCCTCGGTGACGGTAAATCCCTTTGGATTCGCCATCACCACGCAACGGACCGATAAACCGAACGAACTCAAATCCGCACGAACTTATGTGCGAACGAATTTATGACCGCCACGTGTTCCGGAGCGCGTCCGAAGAGATGTGTACTCTTCAATGTCTCGGACCGAACTCCTAAATTCTTATTCTAAAAACTCTTGACTTTATATAATGCTCGCTTAGCATTGTGGGCGGGGCGACAATGCAAATCAAGCGACCAATAGCAAGTGAGGACCTAGAGTAGTAGGAACAGAGAACTCGAAGGAACAGGACCGTTGTATCTGTTCATACTACTGGTACATTTACTGATTTTTATACTCTCATAAGCGTCTAATTGTCTAGTGTTTGTTATATGTTTTATTAATCTTAAATTATTGATATCTATGCAATGATCATTCTCAAAAATATGTTGAGCAACACAAGATGTATCGGGCCTATTGTATCTTAATTGAGCTATGTGTTCTTTAAACCTTGTTCCGGTTGATCTTCTCGTTTTCCCAACATACCTTTGATCGCAATCCTTACAAGAAATTTCATAAATACCCGACTTTCCATTGGAGGACTTTTATCTTTAGAATTACCTAATAAATGTCGTAAGTTTAAACCAGCTTTGTATACCAGTTTTAGATTGACATTCTTAAAACCATTTTTTAAATCACCCGTTAAATTATGATGAAAAGGTAATGAAACAAATCTTGAGGTGTCTCTTTCCAATTGAAAAGTCGAGTTTTCACGAACTAAAACCTTATATCAATGTTTTCTAATTATCTTATCAACTAACGAGGGAGCAAATCCATTACACTCGAAGGAAATCGATTATTTAATTTTGAGATAAAATTATCTATAGAGTCAACGTTTGTATCAACAACAGCAAAAATATCATCCACATACCTTAGCCACACTCTCAGGAAATAATTGAAACAACTTTTTGCCTCGACCTCAAACCTGCTCATGAATAGATTGGCTAAAACGGTGGATAATGGATTCCCCATTGCGGTCCCCTCTCGCTGTTCAAAAAAGGTATTATTAAACTGAAAACAGTTTTGTTTCATGCAAAGTGTAGTAAGCTCAATATACTCAGATACAAGATCGTTGTCGAGGTTATTTTCCACAAGTAACTCCCTCAAGTAACCCAAGGTATGTGGAATAGGTACGCTCGGGAACAATGACGATACATCAAGGGAAACTAAAACTTCACCATCGTGTAATTTAAACCGGTTTTTTACAAAAAATATTTTTTGAAATGTGGTTTCTACATGTTTCCCTTGTAAATGCCTTGGAGGCCTCGGGCAGATGTTGAACGCCAGTTTCAACACCCGCAACGATGTCCTCCAACACATCCCCAGTGTGAGGCAGCGCAAACATTAAACCTTTGTTTAATAAATTCATCTCCTGTTTGTTAAACGTTTACGAAGAAAGGTTTTCTACTATATGAATGCCTTCCTGAGAACCATGTTTGTTTTTATTTTTATTAATACCTAATTTCTTAAGTTTATTATTTAATGTTGACATTTTTTTGACAAACTTTGAGTTTATAGCGACAAACATGTTTCTCTGAAAAAGGCACCAACATTCGAAATCTATGTTAGAAAGCTTATGAGTTAGTTTTTTGTAAAGTCCATAAGCCTGAATTTCAAGCATACTATTACCTCACTTCACTTTTTATTTCGAGATGTCACCCATGAATTTGACTTTTGACCTTATGTTAGTTAGTGTGGCTTTAATAATTGCCAGCGTTTTCATATCTGGTCCTTGTTCTTTCAAGATTCGGAATAAAGATTCGCGGTCAATAAAATCATATGCTTTTTTGAAATCCACAAATGTACAGACGAGATTTTTATTGTACCGTTCTTAATGTCTTAGGATCAACTTCAGGTTCAGGGCTGGATCTGCCCGATCGAAAATTTGTTTGATATTCACCAATTTTAAGTTCTAACAGTTCCTGTGCTCTGTCTAGTAGACATGGAGATAGAATCTTGTAACAATCTGGGAGAAGAGATATCCCTCTATAGCTGTTAGCATCCGTTCTATCTCCTTTCTTGTGTAGTGGATGGAATAGAGCATCTTTCCAATCTTCCGGAATCCGTTCGGTTCGCCAACGGTTTGATATATATATATATATATATATATATATATATATATATATATATATATATATATATATATATATATATATATATATATATAGCGTTAGGATTTAAAACAACAAGAATTATTTTATTTTCACTGCAAAATTTGCTCAGAAGCAGTTACGTGTGAACTAGGTCCATGAATGAACAATATAATTTGTAATGAATATTGCTTTTAACAACCCATGGGAAAAAACATTTGTTGTCAGAATAACCAAAACTGAAGTTTGGAGGTTTACCTTTATAACGTCTTTAGGTTCGCTTTGACCTGCAAAGAGCATGAATGTTGGTGCTATATTGCCTGCTGCATTTGCAGTGACGAGGACAGTGACGTTTTCTTTTTCATTATTACCGACAATACTGTACACGTTCTTATTACCTTTTGGCGCAAGCACTGATGACGGTTTAGGATTCATGGAAACACCAATCTCATCTCCATTAAAAACTCTTGTAGGATATATAGTCGAAAGATCTTCATCCGTTGAAACTTCAGAGAAATAGTCACAAATTCCTTTAAACCATCCACGTATCCCTAGTTTCATCACTTTTACCCGGATTAGAGACAAGTTTTCAGAAACTCTTTCAGAAATATTTGGATGACGTTTTAAATAAGCTTTGAGCCAAGACCTTCCTGTCTTATTATCGATGAATGGGGTTTTTATCTTATCGTTACCAGGGAACCCCTATCTGCAACAATAAAAATTCGTTCCACTAATTCATTTTCTTCTTGATCATTCAGAATCGTTGATGGTCCTGGTAGTTTATCGATATAATTTTATTAGTTTTGTTTGCTCTGATTGTTGACTGGGGTATGTTATGTTTTCTGGATACCTCGGCAACTGTCATTCCACCGAGTGCTTTTGCGAGTGCTAATTTTACGTCAGCTTTATTATAATTATACCTAGTATTTTTGTTCACTTTTGACTTACCCATTCTTTATTTCTTATTTCGAGATAGCTTTACTCACGCACAGTTTTCAGGGGTTAGAGCAGTATCGTCTACTTTCGCGTAGTGCATTTTTGATATTAAATAAGTGTTATATATTACTTCTATATGCGATAAATATGAATATTGAATCATTTATCTATGAAAAAAAAGACTCACCTCAAGTAGACTTTGCAGTTGCTCAGCAACTCTCATAGCGTGACGTACAAAGAATGCACCTTTGTTAACCGGTTCATATTCTTTTACGAAGCATCATGAATATTCTTTCATATTTTTATATTCTTCATCGTCATTCATATACTTTTAATAGTGAGTTTTCTGATCGAAGAATACTACATGCTGTATTTATTATAGCCCTGTTATTATCTCGTTGTTCATTCCTTCAATACTGGATTTATCGTTCTTAATATTTTTTCATGCAAGACTGAAGTTAAAATTTTATATAATATCTTTAAGCACGTGATTGGTAATTTTGGGATCTGCCCAATTACCTTTTCGGGAAACCAACTAGGTAGGTATCTCCATTTTTTTTTTTGAAGAATATTTGTGAAAATCTCTACCAAAATGCCTTTATTTTGTCCCGATGCTGAGTAATTTTTCATTGCTTTGAGAGAATTTCTTATTTCCTCCTCTGTACAAAATTCATCAACTGTACCCACTGCGCCCAATTTGGGAAGTAATGAGATGAGCTATTTCAATATTTTTGGCTTTTATATAGATTTTTGAAGTATTGTTGGATATCTGACACTGACGGCCCTTCTTCGTTTATTGTTTTCCGGGACCAGAAGATTTTTGAGGGTATCGAAGAATATATACGATTTTGAACTATCGTATGTAGTTTGATATCGAAATCCTTTATATTTGGCTCGGGCTAATGCGTTAATCTATCTTTTGGAAGAAGTTTTCTCTTTCACTTTCTAGTGTCGATTTTGATATTAAAAAGTTTTCATGCTGCAATATATTCACAATTTTATTAATTTTGTTTGTAAATCGACGACTAGTAAAGATGAATTGATATTGTGAAGCAATTTTAGAAGCTATGTGTCGAAAGCATTTAATTTTTCTTTATATATATATATATATATATATATATATATATATATATATATATATATATATATATATATATATATATAGTATATATATATATGTATATATATATATATATATATATATATATATATATATATATATATATATATATATATATATATATATATATATATATATATGCCCACAAGGTAGCGTAACGAGGAATGTTACGAGCGGTCCTGACTGCTACGAGCATTCGCCGTATGATGGCGTGAGTTGTGTGCGATCACGACCCGTCATTAAAATGGCCAGTTGATCTGGTCTGGCCCCGATTGCCTCTCCGAACTGCTTTCCTTGCGTTCGTCTAGAGCTCGGCTGATGACGGCTGAAAGGCTAGAAACCTAGAAACCGGTCCCGAGAGACACGTGACGTCGCATGGTTGACAGTTTGGGGAAGGCGATCGGTGGCACCACGTAGAGAAAGGGTGAAAGATTTCTGTAATATATATATATATATATATATATATATATATATATATATATATATATATATATAT